>PHNY01046578.1:0-11838 GCA_003724115.2 Anethum foeniculum
TATAAGTTCTCTTTGTAGTAGAATAGATGTTTATAAAATATAATTAAAAGTCCTACTGTTCAAATTTATTAAAGAAAAGAATTCAAATTTATATAGAACACATATAATCAAGAGTTATACCGGAAATAGAGTAAATTTTTGAAAAAATATGCCTTAGTGACAGAGCGGTTCGATTAAAAGGATCCTGTTTAACAAAGGTGCGATTCATTAAAAAGGATCATATTAACTATTAAAAATTATTATTGATAATTAAATTTAAAAATAATATATACTAATTTTTTTTTAAAAAAAACATTTATACTGCCGCCGCGAAGCGTGGCTTTATCGAATAGTTTTGAATATTAACTATAATATAAGTGATTAAATATTAAAATTAATTATTATTTAGTTATTATTTTTTTTCAAATGTTCTGATTTCTGATAATGTTCTGATTTCTAATAATGTAAATAGTATAAAATAATACGTGGTTAATGAGATTTAAATCATACACCTCTTTTAATATCTTTAGAAATAATAATATTAATGTTAAATCTAATATGTTGTTGGTGGGAATCGAACCTGAAATATTTGCTTATTAACATTTTTAGTACTTTGATCTAACGGTTGTAATCATTTGATTTGAAAGATCTAACGGTTATGGTGAGTAATGACCAAAAATCAAGGTTAACCAAACTACAAATTATGCCCATGTTTAGCTATTATATTATAGTATAGATTTATTTGTAAAACCTGTTGAAAATATTTCTAAAAATACCAAAAATTATTAATTTTTTTTGTATTAAATGGATACCAGCTTAGGTCTCGTGCGATATATAGATTTAAAATTTTATTATTCTTATTTAAATTTTTTATTGATATATAACTTTGTTTGAGATTCGTTGAAATTAAATTATCTTTGTATATTTTATTTAAAATAATATTAAATAAACTAAAGTTGTTCTTGGTGTGACCCATTATAAGTCGATCAGAAGATATGTTAGAATAGTATTTTTTTCATGTATATGAATTCACTCAAATGAGTTTAGGAAAAAAAAAAGGGTCAGGACCGCTAGTTTTAGGTCTTCAAAATGTGTATTAATCATTTTTAAATATATAAATTTATTAAAAATAGATTTTAAAAAAAATATATCATATTTTTAAATTAAAATAGTTAAAATTTGATGAGGGCAAATTATTTTTATAAAAATATATAAGTAAGTGTAATTAGGTAAAATTGCCATGTTCCAAAGAACAGGTACCCATGACTAAACTTTGAACGTTTCGTCTATTATAACATAGTATAAAAGTGATACAACAAATTTAAGTAAATTTATGTCTGGATCCATCCTCCCTATTTAGAATATTATTTATTTAAAGTAACTGAAAAATGAGCGTAACTTATGTATAACCATATTTTCAAAATTTAATCCATTTTGTGAACTATATTCTCAATTTCTCATACTATAGGTTTATAATAACTTTATTATTATTGCTTTGCTCATAACCACACCATGGCTTAATAATATTTTTTTTATATTTTAGCGATATAACTTGGTTTTTACTGTTATTCCTCCTAACCATGTCACGTGTTTATGAATCTTTTACTATGCTTCATAGTTAGAGTAATTGCATCAAGAAAATATAGTTATAGTAGTTCTATTTTTACTATGATTGCTCGTACCATGTCTCAGGTCTAACAAGGTGCAAAAAAAAAAAAAAAAACACTAAAATTATATCTTTAATAGTTCTCGTATTACATCATAACCATATAAAGTGATATCGTTAGAATTAGAAAAAATTATCACTTATAAAAAGTTATTACATTCAAGTAGAAAAAATTATCACTTATAAAAGTTATTACATTAAAGGAGTTTATATATCATCACTCATTATCAGACGGAATCTAGACTTTTTATCATTGTACGTTTTAATCGTTCAACTCTAATAATATATAGAATAATACTCCCTTCGTGTTAACGTTGTTCAAATTATATAAAGTAGAATTTAAATAATATTAACAATTAAATGGGATGGAGGAAGTATCTATTAAAAAGAAGTTAAAAGTAAAAATAAACTGAATAAATCAATGGTTTCCAACAAAACATTAATTATTTAATAAAGAACAAAACATTATTTGAAATGTATACCAATAAAAAAGTCACCACTCAATTAGAAACTCTTTTCCCAATTTAATTTTATAGATATTTGCCTTCAAAAGCACCAATAGGTCTAATACATTCTATAAAAAGTACTGTATCTGCAATTTTACATCAGCCCAACAGTGATACACAAGGCTACTCAAATCACATTCTAAATCCAGTTTGGATGTGGATATAAAACATATACGGCCCATGTTTGCAGATGATCCCTGACGCATACGCTTAAAACCTTGGACCATTAAAATTCATCCTGCTTATAAGAATTTCCTCTCATTACACCTGAGATTTTTTCCTTTCCTCCCGTAGCTTTTTGCGTCTCTCAAGCCTTTCAAAATAATCAGCTTCGAGTTTCTGCATAAAAGTTTTGAAACCTGGCATTGCTTCCTTCAGTACACTCACTACCTCATCATTGAGGTTTACAAAACATTCGAAAAGTTCCTGCATTTAGAAGTTCAAGGAGAAAAATGAATATATGAGCTCCAACTACTGAATGCCACAACATTTCCTGCATGGTTATTCTGAATATAAGCCCCACAATGTCACAACCACACATGATTATTTTAGAAATAACGAGCAGAAAACAGGATGAAAAATACTTAATTCGAAATTAAATCACTGGCAGCAAATTTTAGTACCTCGACTTCTTCATTCCACAGTTGAATGTATGGTGGACCAGTAGTGAAGGAACCAAGTGGCTCACGGTACCACTTACCACTATAAGTTATCTGATCCATAGCTTGTTCTACACTTAGAACTTCCCATGGCCTCAAACCAGGTAAAGCTTTAGCCAATTGGAGCCTTTTCAAGAGGAGAAATTTAAAAGGATTACATAAACAAATTAGGATGGGTGAAAAATTTATGATGAATCAGGACTTGTTCGAATACAGGGAACATGAACATAAAAAATCAATGGCTACCATTCCAAAATTACCTGAGATCTTTAGGGATGTATTTGTTTGGCATGTGATCGTTTTCCAATATAGATGTGAGCTCAGAACCACTGGCCCAAAGAAATAAGGCATGGCTAGGAATTCTTACCCCAGGCCAAACACCATCATTAGCTTCCAGTACAGTCAAATCACGTCTCTTGCTCTCATAAGCTTCGTCCTGGAGCTGCTTATAAGATTTCTTCTCAAATCCCTTTAAGGGCACCCAAGGAGGTATACCTTTCTGCAGTTTGTGAAGGAAAGCTGTTGCAGCAGCACCTAGCCTAACTGGAAAATTAGCCTAATAAGTCTAGGATCATGGAAACAGAAACATGATTCATGAACATTACATTCTCTACAGACATCCTCTCGAGGAAATGATATAAATACAGAAAATTAGACAAGGATATACAGGGTAAATTAAAAGATATAGAGTCCAAAAATCTTGGGATTAATCTTGGTTTAACACATACATGGAAATGGATGATTACAAGAAGGAGCTGGGACGGTCAGAAAACATAACGTTGAACTAAGTACTGAAAGACTATACTCTCTCACTTAAGTGGGACAAGTTGGTCTAGTTGCTCAAAGTTATCATGGATATGGAAATTTTATGGTTGCTATAGTACTTGCCGACTTCAAACTAACTTAAAAGAGAAATGAAAAATTGTACTCGAAGATAACCTATAATAATTTCAATTTGTAAAAGAGAAAATGAAATTCCCTACTAACCTTCCCATGTGGCAACTGCACGTTCCATGCCATAAATCATGCCAATAGGTGCCCATTCATCCATATCCTCCCCCCAAACGAAGGTGTGCTTATCAATGATTCCAGCACCCCAGGCAGTCTTAAGCTGGATAAGTTCCATTGGACCTCTTGTACGGCCCAACCGGTCCTTGTAGAACCAGCCACCGGTCTTCATGATAACTACAATGATGACGTTTATATTATCATCAGTACACCAAAAGTATCGTAATATTTATTTCCTAATGGAAAAATGAAAAACAATCGAAACATCTTCTCAAACACAGTTAAAAGTAATAATACTCTTTCCGGTAGAAACTTCTTATCAAACAGTAGGAGCACAGAACTATGGTTCTGCAAAACCTTTATGCATGAGGAATAAAATGTGTGAAGAACGGAATGCATTATTGTAAACTGAAATAAAGGTGAAAGATATTGATTTAAGAGAACTTAGAGAAGAGTGTAATTTGTATGGTAAGGTTTTGGTTTTGTCAACGACATGAGTAGGAGGTAGCAATGAACATTCATTCCTATATTGGTGGAAATTGGATTGAGCTCTAGTGTTTAGTTGTATAAATGGAATGGAACAAAGGAATGAACAACAATCTTGAAAAAATACCTCTAAACAGTACAAAATTCGTTAAATTCCCACACTATCTCATTCCTCCCAATTCCCAACTCAACGAGTGTTCTATTTCTTGATATGAACAAGTCAGCTTTAGAGAATAGCCACATTGTATTTAACCTAACTTAAATAAAATTGAAGAAACTATCACTAGCATTTTATACACCTGACTTGAGCTACTACACCATATATCCCTACTCCATATCAATCCACAACTTTCAGAAATGAATTAGGCAACACATTTAAAAACGCTAAATTGCACAAAAACTCACAATCATAATATCGTTTCTCGAGTCTTTTATACCCAATAGCCTGCGAAACATCAATAGGCCTCCCAGGCGGATACGGGCGTTGCTGAAATCCCCAAAGTCCAAAAAAGAACTGCCTAGTAAAATCCCAAAACTTATTATCAGCCTCCCTCTGAGTCTTGAACGCCTTCCTCGGCATTGGCCTGCCATCGAAACCAATAACATGAGGCACATCTTTCCAATACTTGCTATCCTCCTTATGATACGGACTCTCATTTTCCTTTATCGCAATCTCATTAAGCCTATCAGCAATTTTCTCAGCCTGAACCAAGAATTGCACAACCGGGCTGTTTCGAAACTCACTCCACCACTTATCATTCTCCTCAATCTCTTCTTGAGTTGGGTTTTCTTTCTTTTCAACAAGTGGGTCTTCATTCATTAGCCTATCAATTTCCGGGTCGTGTCTATAATCGGGTCGGTTTTCACATTCCCAGTAGAATTGGTCCAGCATTTGCCTGTACTTTCCGGGTTTTTGCTCTTCCGGGTCGGGTGTGATGGGGTTTGAGGCTGTGAGAGAGGCGAAAAGGGGGGATTTGGGCTGGGGTTTAAAGGGGTTTAGAGAATCAAGAAATGGGGTAATGGGTTGAAATGGGTTGGGTGGTTTCTTGAACCAGTTTTCACCAAATGGGTTGAAATTAATTGACGCCATTGGTGTAAAGATTGGAGCTTTTTTAGAGAGGAGTGAGTTATGAAGAAGGCGGAGATGCTTAAGGTGTTATGGTTATGGGTAACAAAGTGGGAGGAGGTTCATTTGGAAATTGATGATAGATATACACAGCAGGGTTTATCGTATCATGTACATTCAACTACTGCCCATTTCTTTTTTAGAAGCTATGGAGTATTAATTTTGGGATTAATAGTCTAAGTACTCTTCAAATACAAAGACTTTTAAGTAAAATACATAGTTGTCATTTTTTTATTACAGAATTTAATCATATATTTATAATTATGTCATTAAAATGTATTACTTAGCTCCTAAACACGTACTTATAAGAATTTTTTTAACATGAAATTACATTAATCTTCAAGTCTAAAGGTATTTATTTTGACATAATAAATTATTTAGAATTAAGTTTAGTTTGTATATTTCTTTTATGATAATGTTAAATGATATAATCTTTTCACTTATTTTGAAAAACTGTTTTTTTTCCCTCTATTTTGCCTAATTTTGTACTTCATCCGATCTCATTTTGTTCTAGCATACATTTTAACCATGCTAAAGTAGTACAAGTATGCTGTATGTACAAGTGCACATATGATTCTGTCTAATAACACCTGCAAGCTGCACCCACATCTATAATTTTTAAATCAATGAATAATCTTTTCAAGTAACAATAAGACATCAAATAGTAACAATCGTACAGGGCTACAGGCTAGGAACTTGAAATCCATAAGCCTTTTAGTAAACATTTTTTCAGGAATCAAATTCCAAGATGGAATCCAGGCTAGTACGCTAGTACCAACAAGGCAAGCTTCTAAAACTGATGCAGAATACTCTTGAAACTGTAAACTGGTTCAAGTAAAAAGGTAAGAAAGCCTCACACAATTACAACGCACACGAGCTTAAACTAGAAAAGTTAAATAATAATTTACTACATGACTACAATACTGCCGACTTTATACGCCTTCTGATAGGCCGACTTTTATACGCCTTCTGATGAACGAAGGTACAAATTTAATCAAAGATTTATCATCTTCCACATGCTATTACATGTATCATACGGCGATATCTTCAGGGGATCAAATTCAAAGTCCTGAACTACTTTCTTTTCTCTTTCTACAATCTCTGTAGTTGACGGAGATTAAGGAGAACAATCAAATTTAGGATACAAAGAAGCAATAATTACCAATCTAGATGTAACATTAGAGACAAGAAAAAAAGAGTAAAGGATACGGCCTGATATTGTAGACTGCTGCTCATTCAACTTAGGAATGACATTTGTAACGGAAGCATACATTGAAAGCTTCATCCTGCAAGATAAGGGAAGAGCTTGACTCTAGAGATGCTAACCGTTTCAGAAACATTATTATTGTTATAAATGATAAAGCAGATAATCCAACCTCCGTGCAACAGGAAAAACACTAAGAATCTTGGAATTATTCTTTTGTGAACAGTAGAAATAGGAAGTGCATTTTATGGTATCAGTATAACAAAAACTAATCCCAAAAGGATGCTACATGCAGGCTCGATTTACAATATTTAGCAGAAATATATTGTTAGTAAAATGGTAGATGAGGAACAAACTCAATTGAGAGAGAAAGCTTTTGCAAGTAAACTTTCTTCTCTTTTTAGTAGAAGTAGTAAAAGCAAATTAAATGCAGCTTGATTTTGTTAATAGGAAATAAATTTTCATCTTCTCCATAACATAAGAAGCAATCATGCAACACTCCTATTCTAATCCATTCCAACCTTGAAAATTTGAATCCAGTAACAAACTATATGGACTTCCCAATTAACTTTAATTTACTTATCTATCATTTTCCTAGCAAAAAATTGACTTTCTAAAAATTATTAATGTCCAGAGAAATGAAAATAGCAAAGAACTTTAGTTTTGATTTATAATTGAAAATTAATCAAGCTCTATAAGAGAGACTTGGAACATTACAAATATATGATTTACATAGCATAATCTAAATTTTATATTTGTTTTAGGAACTCACTGTGCTCTTAAGCCATGTTTCTCAAGTTTCCTTAAACTTTCTCTTCTTTCTTCAATAGAAACCCTCTGATGTTCTAAATCATTGATGTCACTGGTAATCACTGTGTTGACATAATTGAAAGGTAACCCACTAATCAGTGACATTTGCATAAACAAAAATCGATAAACATGAAACTTCACTGAAAAAAAATACTTATCTAAGCTCTTCTTTAAGCAGATGCTCTCTCTCGAGTTCTTCTTCTAACTCTTTTTGTAGCATATCAAGTTCTGAGTCTGCAGCAACTTCTGATTTTGCTGCATCTATTTTCTGGTTGCACAAATCTAACTTCTTCTGGTAATCTGGTAAAATTCATTAAGCACAGAGCCGTTATAACACGAAAAACTTGGAAAGATCTTTTTACAGATTCATACACTTTGATACTTAGATATAGCATGTAATTAGCTCCTTAACACACAAAAGAAAAAACACAGAGCAAAACAAAACTAAATCTTGTAGCACACTTCTACATTATGCTTAATATTAAGCTTTTACGGAACCAATGAAACTCATTCCACCATATGGTTTCAGCCATTTACATAGTCATTGGCTTGATGTGTTGATCATGTTTTGAATGCGAATGCAACAGTGTTCGTATCAATCCAGTTTTAAACAATTCAAAAAACTAAACCAACCACACACTACATTTATTTGTCACTTTGCCTACTTCTCTATCTATCTTTACCCTACTTTCTCTCTTTCTCCTTATCGCCACAGGTGCACATTTACCACCTCAATATTTCAGACATAGTAAATACTTTGTTAATTAACAGAAGTACAGTTGTATAAGTTTAACTGTAAGTACTTGGTACATAAACATGTCCGGAATAAAGAAATTTAGCCACATATTTATCATCTCCATGAACGAAAACCAAATCCTAGAGCCTAAACTGGCAAAGAAAACAACATTAGAGCAACTCAAACAGTTGCTCAACTTGTAAAGAGATACCTCAGCCTCAACTATACGTCTCATAATGCACCTTTACCTCTTCATTATTCAATTGCACCATCACCTCAGTCTATACAGAATTATAGATCACTTCAACTAGTCAAAAATAAGACGGTACTTAACGAATGCTGGTTAATGTACAGACACGAGTTAGAGTGTCTCAAAATCTTCTTCTGAGGCTGAATACAGGGGCATGGCCTCTGATTCATCTAGAATATACATGGGCTGTTAGACTTCTTGAGGAACTTGGTATACTAATCTTAAACCTGTTACATTGCACTGTGACAATCAATCTGCTTTGCATAGTGCCAAGAACCCAGTTCTCCCCGAGAGGACTAAACATATCGAAATTGATTGCCATTTTACTTGAGACAAAGTGCTGGAAGGTTTAATTCATTTCACAGATTTTTCTACATCTCAGCTAGCTGATGTTTTCACTAAGGTATATTGTCTCCTCAATTTCTTTCTTTTCTCCACGAGCTACGAAGTTATCCTCCTATTCAGTCCATTGCACTCCCAAGCTTGGGGGGGCGGGTATTGGTGTATACGAGACAGAGTCCACTCAGTCAACAAGTCCAGCTAATATGACAGCTTAGCTTGGAGTTAGTTAGGAAAGTTGGTTCAAGAGATGTAATATACTTTCACAGTTTCACTATAAATACAGCGTGTAGGTGAAATGTCAGTTAATTGTTATTTTCACCTTCTCTCTTCTACAATGATAAGAAGTTCTAATCTTTCAGTAATGGAGTTTATGTAGAATGTTGCCTAGCTTTTCTTCAATTCATTTCCATCACAATATATACATAGTGATGCTAACAAAAACAGGAGTAAATTTGTATAATTTAATTTATTACAAGGACTACGTTCAATTTTTACAATTCATACATAAAACCACATAAACCTTCTCTCTTAACAATTCTCCTATCATCCGAGAATAAAAATCTGTGCTTAAATTTAAATAAAATCATATTTGTATGATGCTCAACTTACTTCCCGAACACAATACTTATTACCAAATATCTATCCATTTCGTAAGACAAATAAACATGAATTTAACAACACAATGCGAGATATAGAAAAACAAAACAACCACAACACACACACACACACAAGTAATTAACCATCTATCAACACTTCATTATCATAAATTAACAAGCTAAAATTAAAGAATCTAAAATAAATAAGATTAGAATTATACCGAGTACCGAGCTCTCTACGCTCTTAAAATCGGCATCAGTTTGCGAGATAAGAATGTTGGATTGCTCCAAATACTTGCTCAAATTACTGCTATCTCTTTCAGACTTCAAAAACTTGATTAAATCGTCACTGTAAGAGATCAAATTCTTCATATCGAAGCTTCTAGAAGCTTCTCCCATTGAAAATTGAGTCTATAGACAATCTACTAGCTGTAGCAATATCTAGGGTTAATACAACAATAACTTTTCTCACACACCAATAACAAAACAATTATACATACACATAAAACAGATATACGTACAGATACAACTTACCTGCGATTGAAATTGATAAGATTTGTGTACTGTCTTGTTCAGTTTCAGTTCAGGTCAGATTGGGGATGTGAAAGAGGGAAAAAACAGAGATGTTTTGATTTTCAAATTAAAGGAATAATACATTTTAATTTTACAAGTTAAATAATGTTTTAGAAAATTGTGCATCATTAGTCGATATGTCCGAGTGGTTAAGGAGACAGATTCGAAATCTGTTGGGCTTGTCCTGCGCAGGTTCGAATCCTGCTGTCGACGTATTTTTGCTTTCTGTTTTGTACGTCGAATTTATGTCGAGATGTCTGTTTATTATTATGTTTAATGAACGTTTAAGTGGTATGGGGTAGGAATGAGAAATCGGGATATCATGATTAAGGGGTGTTTAAGTTGTATCGGGTTGCAATAAGAAATCGGGTTAAGTTTATATGAGATTAAGAAGTCATTTTTGATATCATATGTTTGGTTAAGTATTGGAATGAATATGATTATGATTAATTTAAAATGTTTATAAATTATTAATTTTTATTTATTTAAATATTATTATAATAAATATTTTTATATACTTTGATTTATTAATTTAATTTTGTATCAACATTTACATGTAACTGATAAAAAATGAAAAAATAAATAAATATTTGATTCATAATACTCATGTTTCATACCACCTCCTTCATAGGTTATCAAAAATCTATACCTAATAGGTTTGAGTTATGAGTTTGGAGGAAAAAGAATTCCAACCAAATATCAAATATGGATTTGGAATAAATAAAATTCATATCTAATACCTGAAATGCTTGAACCATACGTCCCCTAAGAAGTTTGGTGTGATATCGAAATACACGAAGATTTTGCTTAGATAAAATAAGGTGAATTATTAGTTTGAGTTATACCGCTCTGATTTTTTACGATTTATGATGAATTTATAAATTATCCAAGATATTATTTTTACTATTTTGAACTAATTTTTAAAATTTAAAATAAACTATATTTTGTGTACTTGCATTTTAGTTATCAAATCATTTGAGAAACTGAACTTCAAAAACTCTTCTGAGTTATATTAAGACTATAGTTTACTTACGCAATGAGTGCTTCCGTCAAATCTCTTTAACTCCGTTTATTTTCGTGAAGGTAATTAGGTATTTACTCTTTTGAAGGACACTTAGGGCATGTACAACAGTGATCCAAAAATTCAAATTTGGGGTAAATTGGGGCAGTTTACCCCATATTTTTCTGCAGCAGTGATCCAAATTTGGATCAGTGAATACTAGGTGAATCGGAATTAAGTAACATTTCCCTTGAGATAGTGCTTCTCTTAACTCAACAACTCTCTCCCCCTTACATGACTCTCTCTTTTACAAGTTTCTTCCCATCAACTCATAAGGTTCTCCTTATCAACCTTATCAACTTTCTCCCCCTTAGGCTTGTTAGCAGACTGCTTTGGGTGAGAAAAAGTAGAAAGAGTAGCAACAGTGTTTAAGAGTAGAAAAGTAAGGATAAAAATGATGATTTTGAAAGAGATTAGTTGTTGGCAATTCCCCTGAAAGATAGGAGAATCTCAATGTAGGTTCACTGAGTGATACCTCCTGTTCCTTTGAGAACAGTTTTGCTCACAAGAGTTTAGAAATTTGAATTGCAAAAAGGAAATTCTCTTGTGTTTATGTGGATGTGTTCTTCACTTTCATGAAGCTCTAGATAACTAGAGGAGATTTGAATGTACCTTCCACATAGGTAACATCCTCAAACTCTGGTTCCCTTTGTGAGGGACCACCACCTAAGTGGATTTCNTAGTTGAACTTACTGAACTAAGATATAGAACAGTATTTATGAGAGAATGTTGTTTAGATACTGGAATCTAAACCTCCATTTGAATTGGAGTGGATTTGAATGGTTCCCTCTCAAGATTTCCATTCTCAAACCATGTAGTCATTGCAGATCTACTTGC
>PHNY01046593.1:4792-24490 GCA_003724115.2 Anethum foeniculum
TCCTTCTACAATACTTTGGGACCTAACAACTTTATTAAATATAATTTTTCGTAATATTTTAGAAAAAAGATTTTTAATTAGAAAAAATAAAAAATGTAACATGTTTTAGTTGAAAAAAGGAAATTGGTTTATATACTAATTATGGTTAAAATGGTAGTTATTAGAAATTATAATATTTTTTTTTATTAAATAAAATTGCCCATAATATATATGAAAAAAGTGGTGTTTTAGTTGCTAAAAAAAGATAACGTGTTTTAGTTTAAAAAGGTAGTTGATTTTTATCCTAATTAGGATTAATATAGTAGTTATTAATAATGAAAAATAAATATTGTGACATGTTTAGTTGAAAAAAGGTAATTGGTTACGTATTAGTATTTATAATATTATTATTTTATTTATTAAATAAATTTGCCCATGATATTTTTCAAAAAAGAGATTTTTTAGCTAACCGTGATATTTTTTAAAAAACAGTTGTTTTAGTCAGGTAAATTAGAAAAATTGACATGTTTAGTTGAAGAAAAGAAATGTTTTAGTTAACAAAATTAAAATTAATGATATGTTTACTTGAAAAAGGTAATTGGTTGGGTATTAGTAGTTATAATATTATTATTTTATAAGACTTTTTCGTGATATTTTTGGAAAAGAAGATGTTTCAGTTGAAATTTGATTTTCGGTTTTTGGTCAATTATTTAAATTATGAAATAATAAAATAATATGTATAATAGCAGCTATACAACTGCCTTTTGTAATTAAAAAATTACTTTAATTAAAACATATTACCTTATATTTAATTTATTTTAAATGTAATTATAATGTGCATCTGATTTTTTATTTAAAATTAGATCTAACGGTTATAATCAATTTGATTTGAAATATTTAATGGTTGTGGATTAAGTGACAAAACCATGGATGACGAGACTACCAACGAAATTTTCAATGTTTCGTCTTTAATATATATATATATATATATATATATATATATATTCTAATAAAAAAGAATTAAATTTTTAGTTTGGATGTCTAGGGTCACAATATTCAATTCTATGGGGTGCCTTTTGTCATAAAATAAACTTAACTTTTTTTTCTTCCAATTTTGCTCTCATGGTAATGGTTGTTTTGGACAGAAACTGTTAAATGGGTGCATATAAACTATAAAGTGGAGCAATGCATTATCAAGAAATTAAATGTTTAAGATGAATTTGAAAAATGATCAAAGATAAGGGTTGCAAAGTGTGATTTCCTCGATAATAAATCTATATTCATTTATGTATAACTAACTAATATATTCACTAATCAACAAAAAAATAATCTCTTAAAATTAATATATATTTTTTATATCATGCCTATTCATTTATCTAGTTCTAGTGCAATACAAAGTGCCAGAAAACTCCTATCCTTCATGTAACCTTTCTTCCACCTTTCTTCTCATTCATAAGTTATTACTCTAATCATAAGTTCCTACAGCATCTATCAGTTCAGGTAACAGTTCTTCTTCTCCTCGTTATACTGTGGAGTTGTAGTCATTGACTCTGCTGCTCTTGCATTCTTATACATCTTGTCATACTAGGGCCTTGGGTAGTCCAATCCACTAGTAGCAGCATCTCCATTTTGTTTAGAGTCTTCATGGTTCTTTGCTGTCTCATCTTGTCACCAGGACAATTTTAGGTAAATTGTGGAGCATTTTCTTCATTGTCTACTGTCAAATTCACAACAAATACAAGAAATATGATACGAGAAACTGAAAAAAAATTAAAATCAAATTGAATATAATAAAAATATTTATGAGAAAAATGAGATGTAACCATAGTCACACTAAAATACAAATAATAATTTTCATGTATAATTCTTGTTCAATGGTTTGTGGTGATTGTTTAATTCTTTGTATATTAAATAAAAATTAAAAAATATATTAGAACAATTATACATAGAGTTTATTTAACAAATATAATGCTTACACTTTGAAGTGAATTGGAGATAACAAGATTTCGCCCGTGGAATTAGCCATTTTACCATCAAAAATTCGGGCTTCCAAAAACTTGAAATTGGAGTAATTAATTGAAAAGGGTTATAAAGAGGCTTTTGTAATAAACATATATTAGAACATATATTAGAACATATATTCTTAACTGGAGCAAAAATGGCATCCAATTTGGTATGAGAAATAATTGTTTTTAGGGTATCATAGCTTTTCAACGAGGGGAAGAGAAAAAGAGGCGTGTGAGAGGAGGCTGGATGTTATGTTTCATATATAGTACTCTGAATTAATTTGAACAGCCAAGATTAAATCCCTAATACAAATCAACAGCTCTCATGCTTTAGGGAGGGAGAGAAAAGGCCGATGATATGTCTTTTAACTATGTATTTGGACGGTAAAGATTGAATTCTACAAATTAACACATGTCATTCTTCCTTAGCAAGTGGGCAATCCTTAGAGCGCTTTTGCACCTATAAATCTAACCAGGTGTTTATACAATAAATTAAAAAAATATTATTATTATATTAAAAATATTACTATTCTATAGCATTTTTACGAAATAAATTTTATATTTAGAACACTGCAAATATATTTTTATATTTTATTTGATCAAATTTTAAAATTTCTTGTGAGATTTTCTAGGAAATAAAAGTTAACTTTTGCTACTAATTTATTCTGTAAGACTATAGTATGATGCTTACGGCCTATTTACTATAATACTATTCAAAAAAATAAGTAAATGTTATAATATATTTTTAATGAAGTAAAAATTATTATATTTAACTAACATGCAAATGTATTTTCTGTTTCTTATTTTTTGATTACATAATAATTTTTTCTTTTCTACGGAGTAAAAATTGACTTTTAATATTAATTTACTATTTGATACACAAATATAAAAATTTATCAATGTGCCTCTTGCATATATATTTGAAGACAAACAAATAATTTTTTTTTTAAAATGGGACATACTCAATATTTTAATTGTTGACTTAATGTTCACAGGTGGATATTTTAACAATATGAAAAACAAATCTAAAAGAGTACAAGAGAATTTGAGAATTAATTAAAAAAATTTATATTACTAAACCTTAAACATCTAATGCAGGAAGAACGGTTAATTCCTTCCATGCCATTGATAAGAAATGACGTAAATCGGGTAGGAAAATGGGTAGTTAGTACAAATTACGAAGTTAGAATTGCTACTTGGTAGATGGTTGTTTCCTGAATGCTCCCACTTGCCAAATGGTTGCCTATCAAGCGTTCCACATGGCCGACAACTACCCTTTTGATGTTCCTAAAGGCTATAGTAACACAAAACATAACACCAAAACTATGTTGGGTCGTAGCTAGTTACTATAGGTATTTATAGAACATTAAAACAGATGGTAGACGGTCGATATAGCACAGTAGCAACACAATTTGTATGTTGCAATAGAATTTTTGATTTCTATAAAAAGAGAAGTGGCCCCACAACCGCCTATATTAATGTGGGGCCCAAATAAATAATTTTGAAAAATTCATATTCAATAGTTTATTTTTTTTCCTTTTTCTTTTAATTTTCATAGATTTAACAATAAATAGAAAAATATTTAAATCTAAAATATAAATGAAAATATTCCAAGAATAATTAGACTAATATTAGATATTAGATATGCTAGACAGAAAATTAGATAGCAGTGGAAGGGGTTGTGGATTGTTATAGGAGCAAGCAAAATCATAATATTTTATGTGCTTATTTTATGGTTTTCAACCACTATTTAGAGGCATACCATCACATCCTCAACCCGTACAAATATAACTACCTCATTAACGATAATTGACACAATTAATTGTTTTAATATGTAACTCCTAATATATTATTAACACAATTAAATCTATATGTCTGTAACTTGCACATAATGGATATATTTTAATCGTATATTATATTTGAAAAATGAAGTCAAATATAACACTTACCACATGTCATGGGCGCATCTATGTGGCTTGCCAGGTGACAGCTACCCCATGAAGGTTTTTTTGTGACATTCATTTCCTACACGGTTTGGTAGATTTAGGATTTGTAAGTTTCATGCGAGAAGGTATGTCAAATTTCCGTTTTCATTTCCGGCCAAGTATAAGGCTCTAGGAAATAGTTTGAATGTTGTAGGATATGGCTTCAATGTGCTAGGAAATGGCTTGAATCATATTCAATATATTCTTAATGCACGCAATTGTTAGCATGCATATTTTACATAGAAAAGGGCAACAAAATAATTAACTAATTAAAAAATAACAATGGGTAAAAGAAATAACCTGCCCCGGCCCATTTCTTTTCCAGTACCCATTTCAATCATTCCTTTTTTGAGTCTTCATTGCACACTAATCTAGCTAAAAAAGGAAAACAGAGAGCACTAATTATGCAAACTAAAGAGCACCGATTATGCAAAGTCGTATAATAAACTCAACTGATTTACAATTTTCATATCTTTGATTACGTGCATTTATTTCAAAATTGAATCCCTAATTTATCTACCATCTTCTTTATTCCTTATCATATGTCTATGAATCTGTGTTTTGTGTGTGTATATGTATTCATATGTATATATGTGTGTGATTTTTTTTTAATCTTCTGTAGTTTGATTTGATTATCATCCATAATTGATTAATATATTAAAATTATTTTTGTAATCTGTATTTGATTATGTTTCTTATGTTTTTCCGATTGTATAGGTACGATGGTACGATTATGGCCAAGAACAAATGTCTGGAACCAAAAATCACATTTGGATTCCACCAAATCAGGTAAAAATTCTNAGACAATAATATTAATCTTTTTATGGGGTTTACATGTTTGTTGAAATTTGCAACAGAGGTTTGATTTTTTATCCCGGGCTCAGTTTTGTTCCTTACTATAGTTTATGCCTAAGAATGAAGGGATACGGGTTCATAGTTATCATACGTGTGCCCGCGCTACCCAAATAATAAAATCAATTCACAATTTTCTTGGATCAGTTTCTTCATCTGCACCTAAGAATGGTATACTCTCTTCTTTTTTCTGAAGTGCTCTAATAGTTAGATCTTTTATTTCAGAGCACAAATATAAACAAATATTTAATTTATTGTAGATACTTATGTATTTTGTATCAGCAATAATAGATGAACAGTTAAGAATGAATGAACTATTGGTTTTCTTTTTAGGCATTTCACAACTCTACTGTACACGGTATTACGATATAAAAGTTCATAAGAGGCTTACATATAATATGATTGATCAGAATTTCTGTCTATTTAACTTGCATCCATTAACATCTAGCAGAAGATGTATTCCACACAAACTGGGATGAAGTACTTCTTGGGGCTACTGACATTATTTCAACATTTGGAGGTTTTGCCAGCGAGGAACAAATGCAAATAGTTAACGAAGAAGCAACTTTTGTTTCAGTAGATACGGCAAAGGAATGTGGTGAGATATCATTCATCACTACTCATCAGCAATGTCATTTGATCCTCTCAAAGGGAATTTCAGTCCTATGTCTTACTGATTTTAGATCCCTTTTTGTACAACTCAAAGAGTTCCATACTAGACTTTCCGGTTCTCGGAGCATCTTTTATTGTTTCTTGCTTTTCCAGAAGTAAGTTTTCGTACCAAAGTCCTGACATGTGTCTAGGCAAGAGCAAGAGAATGATCGTTCTGAGAGTAGAACTATACAAGCTTTCTCTGTTCCATATTTTAATTTTTGAATGAAGCTTCATTAGATGTATCATTTTTTCTGAAAAATTTATTGATAGATAAGTAGTTTTCAACATTTAAAAATACATTGAATGTCTGCTCTCATCATGGGATTAGGGAAGATACTTGAGATGAAATTAGTGTCATGAGAATTAAGATGAAGTCATTACATGAGAATTGACGGTGTGATTTATATTAGTGCAGTACCTTCGTTACTTCCCTTTTTCTCAGGATCATAAGTTTCTTACAAGGCATTCCCTGTTCTCGGATTGGTACGAGTTTGAATTCCTCTTTATCTGTTTATATTCTTATATAGCATCTAATTGTAATCTGCTATAAAGACGAACAAAGCTTTTGCCTTCTTCACCTCTGACTCTTTGTTCTGCTGCTTGAGGTTGTGGATGTGATTGCAACTAAGGCTCAGGTTGTGTTAGTGTCTGATGTTGCAGGTTCTCAGACCCCGTGAAAGACGATCGTGGCTTGGGTACTGTAAAAGCTTCATGGAAACTGATAAAATATACAAAGTTGAAAGATTGGGTTTTGTAAGTTCTCTTTTTCTTTCGGAGTTTGCATCATCAAAAAGACCAGTAACTTTTTTGGCTAACAACAATCTGAACTAAAGCCCTTACATTTCTAGCATCAAAACTGATTACAAATGCCTGTGATTCAGTTCTATTGTGTCAGCTCTAAAAGTATTTATGTATTATTTTTAAACTCAAGCCAGAAAAGACACGACTATGTGTCTAAGCCAAAGTTATTTAAACCATAAATTTTGACAAATGCAGAACTGAAACAGATTTGCTTTTTTTGATGGAGGATGGTGATAGAAGTAGTAATGCTATTGTGTCCCTTGATTAGCCTGAAAAACTTGATGTGTAAGTTTTAAGTATCCTTTTTAATTGGCACACGGGGTTGTAAGCCACTAGCAATTCAGTTTTGCATATTATTTGAGAATATGGCCAAATATATAATAACATATTATGGACTTGATTCACAGGTTCCCCTTATGGGTTCATGATTTAGTTCAACAAGAAGACATTTGGTCTCAGAAAAGACAGGCTGGACTACTGATGAGTTAATAGCATGTCACAGTATATATAACAGCATATTATGGACTTGATTCACAGGTTCCCTTTATGTGTTTGTGTCCGATGTTGTTGCTTCTCAGACCCCAGAAAATGTGTTGCTTGGGTAAAAGCATTTAAACCACAGGCACAAGCTTCAGCATAGGTTAATGTGCTAGAGGTTGTGCCATGGGGTAAAGAAGGTTCTTGTGGAGGAAGATGTTGCTAGTGAGGTTGAGTTGGAGAACGAGAAAGAGGCTATTGAAGTTAAGGTCGAGCTGAAGGTTGTTGATAAGACAGATGTAAAGCTGTATGCAATTGTTCTTGAGGTTGAGGATTAGGCACAGGTAGTTGATTTACAGGCTGTTGTAACTTAGGTGGCTATGTAGGCTGGCGAAAAGGGTTAGACTGATGCAAAAGGTATTGTGGCGGTTGTGTAGGTTGATGCAAAGGGTTTTGTGAAAGAGGTGTTGGATGGAGGAAAGGCGTTTCTATGGTATAGGCTGATGCCAAGACTTCTGTTCTTCATGTTTAGGGTGAGCCAATGGTTGTTGTGACTAAGAATGTTGGTAAGGCACAGGATGTTGTGCTACTAGCTTATACAATCGTGCTTGAGGAAGAAGTTGTTGCTGCTGATGCGGAGGGGGAGACTTTGGTAGAAGCAGCTGGATTTTCGGTTGGTGTGACTGAGTTGGAGGCATTGGCTATTCACCCTTATGGCTGCCATAAAATGATCCTTGAAGCGTCAACCTATGAACAAATCAGGGATATTTTAAAAGAAAAAAAAATGAGTTTCAAAATCAAACGAAGCCAATGCCTTAGTTTACAGGTTCTTAAAAATGAAGCCAATGCCTATATCTTTTATCTCAGACTAACAATTTCTTCTGGTATATAGCTGATGAAATTTACAGGTTCTAAAATTCTATGTTATTGTCAATCTTGCAGGATGACTGAAAATGTACTGAAGATAAAAGATGCACATCTCAGGGAGGCGATGACTCCCCTTATACACGTACTTGCTATTAATGTGGTTGCTACACTGTTAGTTTTCCACAAGTTTTAGGTGACTAATCCATATTCCACGTGCGTAAATTTTATCAGGTTACACTTGACACATTTCCTTAGTTTTCATTGACTAAAGATTGTTGAATAGAGTTTAGGGTGTCAGTGTTTGAGCAGCAAATTGCTTTGGAAGCACTCAAAATTACGGAGAGGAAGGTCGAAATGGACAAATATCTGCTATCTATCAAGATGAGCAAGGGTGAAACATTCGCTAGACTGGTGAGATCTACTGAATTTTTTGAGAATTCTGATTCTGACTATGCATACTGCGGTGGCTACATATGGCATGCATTTGAAATTAGACTGTGTTTCTAGGGTTCTGATTTGGATATGCAAAAAGACCATCAGTAGTTAATAACAGTAAATAGTTGACATTACGTCTGTGTGACATTCAGAATGAGCACTGGATGACTAAATGACCACAAATATTTATTTTTAAAATTATGTTTAGTTCTGCTATTGCAAATGCAAATGTTTCCTCTATCAATTGATAATGACCAAAAAATTTATGACATTTTTAGCATTATCTAAGTTTTGTATTTTGATAAACATACTTTCTGCAGTGGCAAGATAGACTGAGATCTGGAGCTGGATGCCAATCCAGAAATTTGGGGCTTAATTTGAACCAAGATATAATTAACAACAGTGACATCACAGTTTTGATTGAACAAGGTATGTGATGTACTTGCATGGTATGTTTCTAAAATATTTACAAATAGAGAAGAAAGATATTATGAGATTTGAATGTTCTAGGTTCTCTCTCCTATAGCAGGTCATGCAAACTAAGATGCAATTCTATAACACATACAAACCTGTTATTAGAGTATATGCATATTGTCTCAAGTCTTTACCTACTGATTAGCACAAATTGTGCAGGTGAAAGCATTTAGTGTTCAATGGCCATTATCTTACAGCATATAGGCACTTCTCTTTGTGGTTATTTTCAAGTGTTGTCGTGGCTCTAATTCCTTGCTAAATTTTCTAATGCAGGGTATTTCAGAGGATCTTATAAAGGATATCACTTGACATATATCGAGCAATAATTTAAATTTCACATTATATATTTGGATCTTATAAAGGATATCGCTGGACACATTATATACTTCTAATTGTGTTATTTACATTATAATTCAAGAAGATAACTAATGCGTATGAGGTTTTGAGTGATCCTGAGAAGCGTGATGTCCATAATCAGTATGGTGAGGATGCACTCAAGGAAGGAATGTGAGGTGGTGGTGGTGGCAGCGGCCATGACCCATTCGACATCTTTCACTCTTTCTTAGGTGGTGGAAACCCTTTCACTAAGTTATACAACAATGTTTCTATGTCTAATTTTGTTGAATGGTGATACACTACTTTACACAAAGCTGCGAACAATGGTGATGTGGCTATTGTTGAGCTCATGCATAGTGTGGCAGCCAGACAAACAGGAGCAAAAGAACGTTAACAAGGTTGGTACAGATGCCTTGGCTAGCATATGCATAGCTAATGATCCTCGGGAGGAAGGCATGTCGAGGAGATCCTGTTGTAGTGGGCTTTATGCGAGTGGATGGCGCGGAAGAATGGTCACTGTGTTGACTTTAACCTTGCAGTGCTCTTTTATTATGTTTATAATTCCAAGTTCAAGTTAGTTCAAGTTGGTTGTAAGTCTCTAAATATTGGTCTTTTTATTAATTTATGCTTCCCTTGATGAAAATTAGAAAAGGTATGCGAGTGGAAGTTAATGTAGCCTAATTAGGCTACAAGACCTAGGTGCGTTAAAACCGGAGTTGCGGGGGTCATGTGCAATTTTTTTATACACTGCAGTAGGCTATAATTCTATGCATGGGATAATTGAGTAATTAAATTTACTATATTTTGATTTTTGTAATTTTTAAGAGACAATAATGTAATCTCAAGAAAATAAAATAAAATTGGAATTTGGCAGCGAAATAAAATGAGTATTATAATAATTTTAATCTACAATTGTATTAAATTATACTAAAGTAAAAATATTGCTAATATTGAACATTGATATTTTCATTTATTTTTGCATCTCATTTCATTCATAATTTAATTAATTATATCAAATCAACATAAATTGTAATATTTAATAAATATTATGAGGATCAATAGAAAAAGGATAGTAATCTGTTATACAATTATAAATTTACACTTGATAAAATTTCACATTTTTTATTAAAATTATTTGAAGTTATTTAATTACAAAAATTATTAGGCCAATCCTAAAGTTCTTCGCATCAGCACTAACACAGCTTATTCATTAGAAAAATATATAATGGGCCTGTTTGTTTACTCTTATAACTTATAAGCCCGTAAGAACTTATCGAGGAGTGTTTGTCGACCCAGCTTATAAGTTAAATTCATAAGTTGAATGTTAGTAACGACGTACTGTTTCTGAACTTATTTTGATTTTTCATTTTTTTATTAACTTTACGTTTAAAATATAGGTTTTAAAATGTTAATCTAATTTAGAATTCACGAATTAAGATAATTATATTTAAAAATTATTTATTTTAATTCATTTAAGTAAAAAAAATTCTGACTAATAATTAAAATTATCCAAACACTTATATAACTATAAATATTCATATACTTATCACTTATAAGTTACTTATTCATTTAAAGTCATAAGTTACTTATTTTAAAATTTCTTAAACGGTCACATTGTATAATAGGCGAGACCGAGTCAGGAGACGACATTGAAAAAAATCTTAACATTTATTCAACATATTAAATGTTTACTGAATTATAGGTTGAAGCATACTTGCTCATTTTGAATGAAAATTGCAAATTCATATTAAGAAAAAAGTAAAATTATAATAATCATATTTTATTACTAATTTTTAGATCTCATGTTTTTGAAAATTTAAAATTTTAATTTAAACAAGTTTCAACATTTAAAATATTATACTAAGATTATCAAAATAAGTTTCAACATTTACTAATCGTTTGAATAAGTTGATCCACCTTTGTGTATTATATATTTGATATGTAATGTCCGGGATAATATTTATCTAAAATTTTTGCACTCAATTTATTCTCTCATGATTCAACTTATTCTAAAATTAATGCACTCAACTTATTTTTTTATGAGACGACATTCATTAATTTGCAACTATACAATTCTATTAAATTATGTCCAAATTTCATTTAGGCATTATCAATCTGCACACCTTGCTCCGATGATTACCAACTGTTCAATGTTAAGTTCCATTTAATACATTTTTACAGTTGTAAATTTTTCGGAATATATTAATACAAAACTGCTAATTAATTAATAATTTTTATTTTTATTATTATTATATGTAATTTTCAATATATTTGAAATTATAGGTAATATATTATTCTATCTGACCATCCGTTTTCTTTCCACTCTATTTTTTTGGATGTCATTCCGAATTCTTTACATTTCAAAACTTTTTAAAAGAGTAAAAATTTATAACTACATCCACTACTTTCATCCACTTTATTCATTGTATACCTTAAATATTGACCGAGCCTAACATTTTACTCACTTTTCTTAGTATTTTGGTTATTTTATATTTTTTCTTAACCTTTGTGCCCGGTGAAAGGGAGAAACTGTGTTTTTCTTAATTCTAAATAAAATAATTTTCTTAATTTTTTGAGTAGAGAATAATCACATAAATCTCTGAGATAAGGTCAATAAATGATTACTGTGCAATTATATTAAATTAAACTAATTGAAAAATTGTCAAAAATTGAAAAATAAAATTTTATAATAAGTTTTTAGATAACATGTTATTGAAAATTAACTTAAGTCTCAGTATTTAATGAATTTAATGAGAATTATTAGGAAAATTATATGACACAAATTAATATTTATACTTGATAAAAATATGATCATATTTTTTAAAATTATTTTCCAAATATCTAATCTCATAAATAATTTAAAGTGTTCCATTCATCAAACTCTCTCGCATTACGGTTCTCACCAACACAAGATGATTAGAACCATATTTTTTATATAAAATACGGTGGCGAATTTCTATTCTATAATTAAATTGAGTAAAAATAAAGAAAAATCAAAAATAAATAATTGGGAAAATAATCTTTTAGTAAGACTTTAAATTTTCATTTTGTTTAAAATTTAATTAAATATATTAATGTATACAAAATTTAGTGTTATGTCATAATCAGTCCTTCTAGAGTATAGAAAAGTTACAAAATTCTGAGAATCATATTTTGTTACAGATATTTAGATCTCATTTTATCCAAAATTTAAAAATAAATTTAATTTTAGAATTTTTTTTTACATATAGCAGATTTTATTCAGAAAATGATGCAGTATTAATGCACTATTTAATATGTCATATTTGATGAATAAAATGATTGGCTAATACTTTCACGAAGTTATTGTAAAGAAAATGATCCCAAAATACATTTTTTTGAAGTTAATTGGCCCAAAATGCCCATTCCCAAATATGCGGACCAAAATACTCACATTGTACAGTCCACTTCAAGGAGTATGAGGTGATACGCGGCATGCATGGGTCAGTATCAGTCTGATATTCCATGGTCGGTAGAGTATTAGGTAAAATTTCTTTTTTACAAATATTTACATATTTATTTAATAATTTTTAAAATTTAAGTGTGAACCCTATTTTTATAATTTTTATATTTTAGGGTTTAACGATTTCCCGTTTGGGTTTAGAATTATTAAAAAAAATAAATAAAAGACACATTGATTTAGAGTTTAGGCTAAAGGCCCTAAACTGTTGAGCCTAAACCCTAATTTTAGTGTGGAACGTAATTCAACAAGTTTAAAATTTTAGCATGGTCCCTATTTTTACAATTTTTTTATAAATTAGTGTTAAAAAATTCATCATTTGGGTTTTACAAATATTTTAAAAAATTGAATATAAGACACTTCAATTTAGGGTTTAGGGTAGATCCCAAACCCTGATTTAAGCATGGACCTTATTCAATAATTTTAATATTTTTGATATTACACCACTGACAAAAAGGCATCTCATGCATAGTAAATTACAAACTTTTATTTATCAATTACGGATTGTTTCAAAATTACAGATTTGTAACCCTGGCGTGCCAAATATTCTTGAGGTGCTATTGTGCTACTATATATATATGCTCATTTCATTCACACATATGGTTGCAAATATCAATTCATCATTCTCATAGTTCTTGAAAAATAATTCTTAGAACTATTTAGTTTCAACAATTTATTTTTATCACAATCAACTTTCAACAATTTGTGTAAGAGGATGTTATCACCTCAATTCCAGCAACACCATAGCATATAAAATTTGTAATGTAAATTATTCCATTTCCTCAGTCTCTCGCATCACAATTCTCAATAATCAACGCTCCTACGCTAATCCGAATAATGTTTCTTATATAAAATTCGAGACGGCGCCGTGAGGCGACGTCGAGTAGTCTACTTTATTATAATTATATCGAGTCAAATTAAGGGGAAAATAAAATATAAGTATAAATTTTGAAACTTATTTTGTTTAAAATTTAATTAAACATATAAAATACAAACAAAATTTTATGTTTGGAGAAATTGGTCAAAATGATTGAAACTTATAGACTCACGATAAGACGATTGTGACAAAATTTATATTCGTTTTATTTAGAATGTAAATAAATAATTCAATTACAAAAATTTGTTTTTACATTTTAGCATATCTAATTAAAATTATTAGAAATATTAAAAATTAATGTACGTACCTCAAATTAAACACATTTGTTGTCAAAATGTATAAGAATTACATCTTAAAAAGTATTTCATGGTAGAATCAATTTTTTTGTTCAAGTTTTAAGTTTTAAACATTTCATAAAATTTATATATGATTAATTTATACATTAAGATCTTATTTTATGTTTTGTCAAATATTAAATTATTTATGAGATTATAAAATAGAATAAATGGTGTTTTCTAGCATTCTATATAAGAGGACTTCAACATTGATCTATTTAAGAAATATGATCATAATATTTTTTAAAATTTTCAATAATTAAATTACATTTGTAATGTAAATTATTCTGTTTCCTAAGTCTCTAGCATCACAATTCTCAAACAACGCTTTTTCGCTAATCCGAATAATATTTCTTATATAAAATTTGAGACGACGTTGTAAGGCGACGTCGAGTAACCACTCTATTCTAATTATATCGAGTCAAATTTAGGGGAAAATTAAATACAAGTATGATTTTCAAACTTATTTTGTTCAGAATTTAATTAAACATATAAAATACAAACAAACTTATTTTGTTCAAAATTTAATTAAACATATAAAATACAAACAAAATTTTACGTTTGGCAAAATTGGTGAGAGTGATTGAAACTTATAGAGTCACGATAAGACAATCGTGACAATATTTGTATCCGTTTTATTCAGAGTATAAGTAACTAATTTTTACATAAATTCGTTTTTACATTTTAGCAAATTAAAATTAATGTACGTACCTCAAATTAACCACATTTGTTGTCAAAATGTATAAGAATTACATCTTTAAAAGTATTTCACAGTTGAATCAATTTTTCTATTCAAGTTTTAAGTTTTAAGCATTTCATAAAATTTATATATGATCAATTTATACATTGAAATCTTATTTTATGTTTTTTTAAATATGAAATTATTTATGAGACTATAAAGTAGAATAAATGGTTCTTTCTAGCACTTTATATAAGAGGGCTTCAACATTGGTCTATTTGTGAAATATGATCATAATTTTTTTTAAAAATTTCAATAATAAAATTAAAATTTTAATATAAATTATGCCGTTTCCTAAGTCTTGCGCATCGTAATTCTCAATAAACAACGCTCCTCCGTTAATCCGAATAATGTTTCTTATAAAAAATTCGAGACGGCGCCGTGAGGCGACGTCGAGTAGCCAACTCAATTTTAATTATATCGAGTCAAATTTAGGGGAAAATAAAATACAAGTATGAATTTTGAAACTTATTTTGTTTAAAATAAACATATAAAATACAAACAAAATTTTACGTTTGGCAAAATTGATTGCAGTGATTGAAACTTATAAAGTCGAGATAAGATAACTGTGTCAAAATTTATATCCGTTTTATTTAGAATATAAATAAGTAATTCAATTACATAAATCCGTTTTTACATTTTAGTAGTCTAACTAAAATATTAGAAAAATTAAAAATGAGTGTACGTACCTCAAATTAACCACATTTGTTATCAAAATATATATGGATTACATATTAGTTTTCTCTGTTTTGAAGAGCAATTCTCTTCTGTACTAAATTATTTTAATACACTTTTATTCATGTCGTGTTTAATGAACAGTACTAAGCCAAACATGTGTACTCTTGCCAACCTAATACACAAAATACACAATATGTTCAATCCAAATTAGTCCAATAAGATATAGTACCAAATAATATTTTTAAAGTAAGCTAACTAATTTGGCAAACAACTAACTGTTGGACGCATATACATATTATACAATATACACCCTTCGCTATAGATTGCACTCAAATATGAAGAACACAATAACTCCGTAAATGCAAAGTGATTTTTGAAATCTTTAAATTTTGAAGATTAGATGACATGTGCCGCGTGGTATATTACGGCATGTGATTGTTCATTTGTTATAGGAGAATCATATTCGACAAAATGTATTAGAAAATTTGATAATATAAGTGATCCCATGTAAACTCTTATCAATAAATTATTTTTATAGAATTCTTGTATATCTACAATCGCGGACATCAGAAAAAATCAAAACTCCAAAATGAGATAACTAAGACCCAATTAATGGGTAGAGAAAACACAATTGGTGGGTTAAAAAACTCTCACATAGGAGAGAGACTGATTAGATATGAAATAAAATTACGTAAAAGAAGTTAATGTTGGCTTATCATTAACCAATTTTTGTTGACGATGCCCCAAAATGATGAATTGTGTTTAGCATTTTTATGTGTGGATATCCTTATCCTTAATATTGTGTTGTTTGAGAAAAGATCTTAAATGACACAATTTTGAGATAAAATGCCTCAAATAGCACAACCTGAACAAATAGCTCCAATAGCACCTTAAAACACAACTTCATCCCATGATATTAAACAAAATTCAAAATGCCACATTGTTTTTGATGTTTTTAATTTTATATAACAACACAACCTGATATCACTTTTTGAGACTATAAACAACAATTAATGTTGCCTTTTTAACAGTAAAACACAACTTAAAATTGCATTTTCAGTAGTTTTTATTAATATTTATATTTTTATACATTCTTTTTCGGTTCAATATTTTCCATTTGATTTTAACAATATTAAATTTTTTATTTAATATTTAGAATTTAATTGTGGACCCTAATCCAACAGTTGTTAATATTTTAGAGTTTAATAATATTTAAAAATTTAAACATACATCGAAGAAAGGTAATTAAAATCAAAAAGTGAATTTTCAGAATGTTAAACCTCGCTTGCGTAGCGTCAGCACACCCCCTATATTCTTAAAGTGTGTTGAAGAAGAAGTCTAAGCAAATTTAGATTTTGCCATGGGTCGACTCTTTTAGCTATTTAAAATTAATTTTAATACATCCAAAATATTTTCTTTCATTTAATAAATATTAAAATAACTAATCCTCTTATATATCATACAAATCATATCCATATTTCACAAATGCATTTATAATTGATTATCCTATTAATAAGCTCGAGCTAATAGTCAATTCAATATTCAAAAATGAAGATCCTCAAACCATTTAAGGCAATCAGTTTTATTTTTTTCAAAAATTTAAATTTATTAACTATATTCTCTTTCTCTTTTTCATCCATCTCCAATTTTACAATATTGAATTATTTTCTCTTTCAACATTTTCCATTTGGTTTTATAAATATTCAAAAATTTTATTTAAAATTTAATTATAGACCCTAATCCAATAGTTATTAATATTTTAGGGTTCAACAATTTCTCATTTGGATTTTAGAAATATTTACAAAAAATGTAATTAAAAGACAAACGATTTAGGGTCTTGGACCATAAACCCTAATTTAAGTATAGATCCTAATTCAACAATTTTTAATAATTTAGGGCTTAACAATTTTTCATTTAGATTTTAGGAATATTAAAATGATATCAATAAATTAAATCATCCATCTTACATCTGTGTCAAGATAAAGTTATTATAAAATTTTGAAATTGTTGTCATATTTGTATTGTATGTTGTTTTTCGTTTTAAAAATACTTAAACTCTATACATTTTATGCATGGAAGAAGGGTAATTAAAATTAAAAAGTAATTTTTCAAAATATTAAATCTCACTTGCGTAGCGCGGGCATTGACTTGAGAGAGAGGTAATTTTAAAATTATTATTTTTAAAAATGTATGTATTACTAATGTTGTACATTCTCCCAAATTTTATACTAATTTTTTTTTTTTTGGGTTTACAGGCTTATTAACCTTGCTTATGAAGAAAGATTCTGATTATAAAGAGCGTCGTGCAAGTTTTATATAGTGTGCCACCTTCCATTTTCATGAATAAATTTTGTTTGGTTTGGTAGAATTAAAAACTTTATTTTTTCTCCATATCCCCTTATTTGATTTGTTAATTGTTAAATGTTAAGCCTCCCAGTCCTGAAATTTGGAACCGTTTTGAAATTTGAATAAATTTATATATTCTTTTTTTGTTATCATAAAGTATAAAAGTGAAGCCTTTAAGATTTTAAGGTAGTGGAAGGCGCTAGTGGAGAATCAAACAGGGAAGAAGATTAAGAGGCTGCGAACTAATAATGGCCTGGAATTTTTCTCATCTGAGTTGAAAGAATTCTGCAAGAATGAGGGGATTTCTAGGCATCATACAGTCAGGGATACACCCCACCAAAATGGTGTAGCATAACGTATGAATCAGACACTTCTGGAGAGAGCTATGTGCATGCTCTCTTATATTGGACAAACTAGAAGATTCTAGGCAGAAGAGGTTAATACAACGTGTTATTTGATAAATCGTGGACCTCACACAGGTATTCATCTCAAAACTCCTATTGAGAAATGGTCTGGTAAGCCCGCTGATTACTCTGATTTAAGAGTTTTTGGTTGTATTGCTTATTATCATATAAATGAGGGTAAATTGGAGCCACGAGCTAAAAAGGGAGTATTTGTAGGGTATGGGAATGGGGTTAAAGGTTATACAATCTGGTCACCATCTGAAAATAGGGTTATACTAAGTAGAAATGTAGTTTTTGATTAAAATTCTATGTTTAATTCTACTGTGAAGTCTACTGTTTTTTCAGAAAGTGGTGGTGTTCAGAAATAGATGGAGCAGGGAGTCACTCAAGATGAGAGTAAACCACAACAGGAAGTTCAACAACCAAAGTCAGAATCAGAATCATCAGTTTTATCATTACCAGTAGTTAATTAGGACAGTTTGGCTCCTAATCGATCTAGGAGAGCTAAGTACGGGGTGCTTTCAAAGAAACATGGTTTTGAAGATATGGTGGCATATGCACTACAGGTTGCTGAAGAGGTGGATCCTAGCTCTGATGAGCCATCCACTTACAAAGAAGCAACTACATGCACTGAGTCTACAAAATGGTTTGCTGCAATGGGAGATGAAATGGAGTCACTTCAGAAGAATAAGACTTAGGAATTAGTCAAGCGGCCATGGGACAGAAAGATTGTCACTTCTAAATGGGTCTATAGGAAGAGGGAAGGAGAAAAATTTATTGAGTATCAAGTATAAAGCTCGGTTGGTAGCTCGAGGGTTCACTCAAAAGGAGGGAGTAGACTACAATGAGATTTTTCGCCAGTGGTCAAACACACTTCCTTCAAAGTGCTACTAGCAATAGTTGCACAGAATCTGGAGCTTGAACAACTCGACGTGAGGACAACATTTCTACATGGAGAGCTGGAAGAGATATACATGACTTAGCCAGATGGTTTTGAGGTTCCTGGTACAGAAGACTATGTTTGTAAGTTATTGAAGTCCTTGTATGGACTAAAACAGTCTTTGAGGCAGTGGTACAAGAAATTCGACGGCTATATGATAGGTATTGGCTAAACCAGGAGTCCATATGATTGTTGTGATTATTATAGTAAGACAGAAAATGGTTCTGTGATTTATCTGGTCATGTATGTAGATGTTATATTGATAGCTGCAGAGAACAAGTCTGATATTCAGAAGCTGAAGGGTCTCCTTAGTGCTGAGTTTGAAATGAAATATTTAGGTGCGGCTCGGAAAATTCTGGGAACGGAGATTTACAGGGAAAGAAGCAAAAAAAAAACTCTTCTTGTGATAGAAGGGAAACATTCAGAAGATTTTGTCAAGGTTTGGTTTGTCAACAGCAAAGCCTATAAATACTCCTAGTGCTGCAAATGTACATCTATCCGTCGCTTATGCACCTAAGTCTGCTGAGGAGGATTACATGTCTCGAGTTCCCTATGCTAGTGCAGTAGGAAGCTTGATGTATGCAATGGTATGTACTAGACCCGATCTTGCACAATCTGTCAGTATTGTTAGTAGGTTTATGGGTGATCCAAGCAAGGAGCATTGCCAACCTATGAAGAGGGTTTTTCGTTACTTAATAGGTACATCTGATATTGGTCTCATTTATGGAGGTGAGACAGAGTGTTTGGTGATAGGGTTTTCAGACTTTGATTATACTAGAGATGTTGACATTAGAAGATCTATGACTGGATATGCTTTCACTCTGGGTGGTTCAATTGTCAGTTGGAAAGCTACTCTGCAACCTACGGTGACTTTGTTGATTATAGAAGCAGAGTACATGGTATTGATAGAAGCCGCTAAAGAAGGAATCTGGTTGAAAGGTTTGGTCTATGATTTGGGTCTACATCATGATTAGGCTAAGCGTATTGTGACAGTCTTAGTGAAATCTGTTTAGCCAAGGATTAAGTCCATCATGA
>PHNY01046634.1:6018-21938 GCA_003724115.2 Anethum foeniculum
CCGCCATATCCAAACTCAACTGATCTTGCCACGTCCTACGCTGTCTACCTCGCTTTCTCTTTCCCCCGACCACAATATTCTCAACCCTACGAACCGAGGCTGAGCTACGCCTTTGTCTGAGATGTCCATACTAACGTAAACGACCCTCCCTTATTTTCTTAGAAATAGACTCAACACCTAAAACTTTTCTGTAAGCATCATTTGGTATAAAATCTGCAATAGTGCAACCACAAATCCAAAGCAACATACGCATCTTCGCCGTCTCCAACCTATGCTCTTGAAACTTCCTCAGTGGCCAACACTCAGAACCATATAATAATGTCGGCCTGATTGCCAATCGATAGAATTTACCCTTCAACTTCAAAGGTACACCCCTATCACATAAAACACCAGTAGCAGCCCTCCATTTAACCCAACCTGCCTTAATACGATGAGTAACATCGGCCATAATATCACCGTTACTCTGTATGATAGACCCTAAGTACTTGAAAGTATCAGTTTGTGGAACCTGATCATCAGCAATACACACGGTAACTTTATCCCCATGATACTCTTCACTGAAATTAGCCCATAGATACTCAGTCTTAGAACGGCTCAAACGCAATCCCTTGGCCTCCAAAGATGCACGCCATTGCTCCAAGTTTGTATTAACCTCGCCCCTAGACTCGGCTATCAACAGAATGTCATCAGCAAAAAGTATACACCAAGGTACATGAACTTGAATGTGACGGGTAATCACATCTAGCACAATAATAAAAAGTAAGGGGCTTAACACCGACCCCTGATGGAGCCCAACCTCAACTGGAAAAAACTGAGTATCACCTAATGGTGTACGAACACATGTCTCTACTTCTGAATACATATCCTGTATAATGCGTATATACTCAAACGAAACCCCTTGAGCTTGTAAACATCCCCAAATAACTGAACGTGGAACACTATCATACGCCTTTTCAAGATCTATAAACACCATATGAAGATCCTTACGACGCTCTCGATATTTTTCCATNTGAGATAAATCGCCTCAATCGTTGACCTACCAGGCATGAAACCAAATTGATTCGCTGAAATGTCAACAATTCTTCTAAGCCTGCACTCAATAACTCATTCCCATAGTTTCATTGTATGACTAAGTAACTTAATACCATGATAGTTACTACAACTCTGGGCATCCCCTTTATTCTTGTAAATAGGTACAACAACGCTCAACCTCCACTCACTCGGCATCTTCGCTATCCGAAGTATAATATTAAAGAGAGCTGTCAACCAACGAACACCATTGTCTGCCAAACACTGCCACGCCTCAATTGGAATCTCATCTAAACCTACTGTCTTACCTTTACCCATCATACACAAGGCTGTTCGCACTTCTGCTACTGTAATATCCTGACTGAGACCAACATCATGCTCAATAAAGTGAATGTCCACTTGGTCAAAGACAAAGTCCCTACCCCTAGCGGCGTTAAACAACTCATAAAAGTACCCGCCCCACCTCGCTTTAATATCAGCATCATGTAATAAAACACGGTCATCCTCATCCTTAATATAACGTACTAAGCTAATATCTTGTCGCTTCCTATTACGTGCCTTTGCCAGTTTAAAAATCTCATTTACCCCCTCTTTAGTGTTTAAACGCCTATACATTTCTTTATACGCCTTAGCCTTTGCTTCCGCAACTGCTTTTTTAGCCATTTTGTTTGCAACTTGGAATAATGCTTTCTTTATGGTCCTTTCAGGCCCTTCAGAACATGATAATAGCTCCATAAAACACCCCTTCTTAAATTGGACCTTCGTCTGGACATCGTTACTCCACCACCAAGACTCTTTTTGATCCTTTACTTTGCCTGATGACACTCCCAACGTCCTCCTTGCCACAGTTCTAATTGAATTTTCCATGTTTGTCTACATCTGCTCAACATCCTCCTCTAGCCGAAAACAACCCTCAAGCATTTCCTTAAATTCCACTGCTATCACTCCTTTCAAATCGCACCAAATGATACGCGGTGTAACCATTCTCGTACCTTCCGGAGATTGACTACTCATATATAAATCTATTGCTAAAAGACGATGTTGAGATGCACATACTTCTTTTAGAAAAAATTGACAATCCTTACAAAATCTTAGATCCCTAGAACGAATAAGAAAATAATCAATTTGGGTGGTATGACCTCCACTTCTAAAAGTAATTAGATGATCCTCACGCTTGCAAAAACATGAATTAACAATCACTAACTCATGAGCTCTTGCAAATTCCAAAAGGGTCGACCCATTCGCATTTCGAACACCGTATCCAAAACTACCATGAATACCATGGTAACCATCCACCCGCGCTCTAATGTGACCATTAAAGTAACCACCAACAAATAAAAATTGATCCTGAGAAATACTGCTAACCAAATAATCCAAACAACCCCAGAAAGTCGTGGACTCACTATCCCCCAACCTAGTTTGAGGTGCATAAACACATATTACAGTTCCAACTACTACCCCAACAACTAGTCTAATAAACATAATTCCATCTCCATATCTTTTGATCTCCACCACATTATCTTTTAGAATCGAAAACAACAAGATACCAACACCATTACGTGAATTCACTAAACCTTAATACCACAATTTATACCCATTAGCTTCCTTCGTTCGTTCCCCCTTCCACTTAGTTTCTTGTATACAGGCAACATCAACTTTCTTTTTCCTTAAGACATCAACCAATTCTAAAAATTTACCAATCAAAGTTCTTACATTCAAAGTAGCTAGTCGTACCCCACTCCGCCTTAATGACGCTCCACCCTGACTCCGAACACCATGTACGTCTCTACGCACATAAAAAAATAAAAAACCAAACAAGAAAATTGATTAGCAGTGCAAGAAATAATGTAACAAAGTTTCTTTATATTTGTTTATATTTATTTGTAAATCTAGTAATTATCATTTATTTTATATTAAAAAATTAACTTTTATAATATATCTAGTTATATATGTGTGTTAAATTTTTTTAAAAGTTTAGCACCTATAATAATATTGATATTATTATATGAACTTTGATATATTTAAATAAGGGAATAAAATAACACAAAAGGACGGATGGTTGGTTGGTTGGTCCGTTTTACTTAATTATCCTTATTTAAGAAATTATTTTTTCTAATTAAAACATATCATCTTTTTTGATTTTTCAAAAATATTACAGATTCTATTTATAAAATAAGATAACAATATTATAATTACTAATAAATATTTAATTATCCCTTCAGTTAGAATAATTATTTTTTTCCCTAATAAAATCTTTACTTTTCCAAAATAACACTGATAATTCTGTTAATAAAATAAAATAGTGCTATTATAATTATTAATAGCTAACATATCATTGTTATGAACTAAAACACATTATCTTTTTATATTTTATAATTAAATTACCTTTATTTCTAAAAAAGCACAAACATATACCTACACACACATATATATATATTTAATTATTATAAAATTCTATTATTCAAAAATTTTAAACAACAAATTTTAATTTAATTCAAATTAAATTAAAAATTATGAAATTATTAAAAAAAACTGTACTTATAATTCGTATAAATGAAAAAAAAATGTGAGAGCAGTTATTTTATTTTCAAGACACCTAATATTCCGTAATTCTGTAAAATTCTGCGAACTTGGCAGTTCTCCTCTCCGATTCACAGAAACGAAATTAGGGTTTGGAAAATGGCAAGAAGAAGAAGGAGCAGCAGCAACTATAGCAAGAAAAGCAGCTGCAAAAAGAGGTACGGTATTGAATTACTACCCGAAGAACTCATTTTCAAGATATTTACATTATTGCCTGTGATAACACTCCTTCGCTGCAAATCAGTTTGCAAATCATGGCTATCTACTATATTGAACCCAAAATTCATCGAAACTCACTTGATTGAATCCCAGAAAAGACAACCCTTGTCCATATTCAAAATTTCACTATACCACTTCTACATTGATACTGATCATAAAACATCAAGCCGCCTCCAGTTGCCGGACCATTTCCCTGTCGATGCTCAAAGTTTCTTAGCTTGTTGTAATGGTCTTGTTTGTCTCGCCAATCCTGAATGTGATATTATTTATTTGTGGAATCCGATGATTAGGCAATTCAAGATACTACCTACTCCTCCGAATAATCCAAGTCGCTTTTGTTATTTTATGCTAGGGTTTGGTTATGATGGTTTTTCTAATGACTACAAGGTTCTTAGGATTGTTTTGAACGCTGCGCCTACTTGTCGTTTTTATAAGATACGTGATTTTGAGTATTCGGTACATGCGTGGATGTATTCTGCAAATAAGGATTCTTGGAAAGAGATTGAGGTTCCCAAGAAAATAAGGTACCGTTTTAAGTTTTATCAACCTCCAGGTGTGGGTGTTTTTCTTCCTCAAACCCCCGGGGTATTGTATTTCGAAGGCTTGCATGAGTTACTGTTGTTTAATTTGCATGATGAAGTGTTTAGAGTGCATCCATATCACATTCCTGGGACATATCCCATATATGCACAAAATAAACCAAGAATGTCGAATCTTTTGAATTTTGAAGGTTCTCTTGCTATGATATATGACGAATCTACTGATGATGGTGAATCGTTGTACAGTCTATGGACATTGGATGTGGATTGTGACAACGCATCTTGGACTAAACAGTTCAATCTTGAGAGTAGTTTGAAGAATGATCGCGTAGCTCTATATTTGGGTGATGGACAGTTTCTTGTTGTCAAAAATAATCATCAAGGTTTTGGCATTAATTATTATTACTACACAAAAAAACATGCCAAGAAGTATCAACCTCGCGGTAGAAGTCTTTACCAAGTTGTCAAGTACAACGAGAGCCTTGTTTCACTCAAAGGGTTTGAACAACTAAAGTGAAGTGCTCAATGTTGGTCATTAGCTTTTCATTTTCAGTTACCATGTATTAGCAAAGAACAAAGAACAATGTTGTTAACACACAAGACCCTATATGTATTTATATGAGGGTGTGTTAATGTTTGATGTTTAATTTGAATCATTTTATGTATAAGTCTGTGTATAAGTATACAGTATGCATTATTCTAGCCTTAATGAATTCAACTTAAAATTTTCGTCTTCTGGTTTTAAGTTTATTTTTTCTTAAAATTGTTTGGTGAAACTAATGAAAGATGTATGCATTATTCTAGCCTTAATGAATTTAACTTAAAATTTTCTTCTTCTGGTTTTAAGTTTATTTTTTCTTAAAATTGTTTGGTGAAACTAATGAAAGATCGTTTACCTGTATGTGCTCGTTTGTGTGTGTGTGTGTGTGTGTGTGTGTGTGTGTGTCATATATATGTATGACATGTTTACGATATTTGTAAAAGCATGTTTGGAAATTTGGAACGTACTATTACACTATTACTTCACTTAAATGATTAATCTGTCAAAATGAGTTGTTTAGATGAATGAAGTTTACTGGATTATTTGTTAGATTTGTTTTCTTATGAATCTGGTCATTGGTATTTTATACGGAAATATGTGTTATTTGATTTATGATTTTCCCCCATATAGAATTAGGTTTATGGTGGCAGAAGGCTAGTAATATCTTTTGAACTTCACGTAGTTAAAGTATGATTTCTGGCATCGTTTGTTTATACTGCATATTTATCTCCCTATTAAGTGTGCTTGTATTGTAGATTCAGGTGTGAAGTTTAAAGAAGCCGTGCAGTTTTTGGGAACATTTGTAGGTGCAGTTGCAAAAGATGCCAGAGGAAGGAGGCAATGCTGCAGATGTGGCGGTAAAAGTTGGCTCCATAGTGGAGTTGGAGGTGTAAGAAAAGGATGATAGAGACATGGAGGTAGGAGCGAAGGAGATGACAATTGTGGATGATATGGAGTTGGAGATTAGAGTGATATAAGTTGTAGATGATTCGTTGAAGTGAAACTCATACAAGAATGAAAGTATGAGTTGGCTTAAGCATCACATGCTGTAATATTGTGTTTTCAGTGTAGTTGAAGTTAGGGTCCCCAAGTAGACTTTAAGACAACCGCAGTTTGCGTTTTTTTTTGGTTTGTTTTACTTTTCAATTAGTATGTACGCATACCATGTTTTCTTTAGGTTATAGTATTTGGTTTTAGGTGTTTGACTGGTTCTTACCCAGACATTAGTGAGCTGATACTATAAACAGAATGGTAATTCAACTATGATACATTCACATGATTCTAAGATTCTTAACAAATGTCGCCATGATAGACAGAGCTCATTTATTGTTTAAATAATTATGAATTGCCTTCCAACTCTTGATTATGTTATATCTTAGCGGAAATGGAATAATATCAGATGCCAAATCATATGAGTGCTCTATTGCATCTATAGTCGATTTAATATATCCCCTAAATCACATCTGTGACTGTTTCTTAATTATTCATCATAAAGAGAGTGGTGAAAATTGAGATACTGAGATTACTGCCTCAATGTGACTAGAACTTTTTATTTATTAATTAAAATAGTTATTGGATGCTCCCACATAAATTTGATGGTTATCCTCAAATAATAATCTTGCATACGAAATTATGTAATACAACTTCACCCTGTTTGTCAGTTAGCAGTTCTATAGATCTAATGGATGCAATTATTTGGTGACATTGGCAGATAGCTCCACCATGGTTTCAGGTAACTTCAAAATGTCTTACATTCTAGAAAACATACTGTTTCTGGCCTTTGGTTTAGAAGGTTTAAAAGAGTCCTGAGCTTAAACATAAGGGCAATTTTCTGAAAGACATCAATAAGGAAAAATGATTGACAATTCTCTTCTTTTGACCTTTTTGTATTTACTAGTCTGCCTTCTGCTCTCATCTGGAGTTATTTTGTACAACAAGGTAAGTTGCTTTGTTCTTGATTTGTGTATTCATTTTCGCTTATTTTCATTTAAGTAGTGCTGGTCTGGGTTACAAAAGTGTAGTGCATTGACATCGTTATATTGGTTATAAGGCCTATTCTAGAAAATCACATATCGTAAGAATCAAGATCATCCTATAGCTTGGAATAGTATACATGCATATATCTCTTATAAATATAAATGTGCATCAGAGTTGGAAAAAAAGGAAGTGCAAAGACTGACCGGAAAATTATACATTATAGAGGAATGCTTAATACAGAATTATCATAGTTAAACTCTTGGCTCAATTAACTTCTTAATTATTTTTCCCACATTTTTACTTAGGTTTCGTACGAGCTTGAGGTTGGGTCTAGCAAATCAATGTAAGACTTGAAGTTTGTGCAAATGATGTTGTAACCATAATTATTTCAACATGGCCCTTGTTATATTCATTATAGTAATATGTTCATTGCTTGTACTATTAGCTTTGTAATTATTATTTTTGGGATTCGGCCCGTTATTTGCTTACTGTAATTGTACAATTATTTTGTTCTCAATCATGACCAGAAACTTTAGAAATATATGTCTTGAATCGATGTTTTAACTATATATCGCAGTGGGTTCTCTCTCCAAAGTACTTCAATTTTCCATTTACTATACCGCTTACATTGATTCATATGGGATTTTCTGGAGCACTGGCATATTCTTTCTCATTCCTGTTATTATGGTAGTGCTCTCTACTAGAGGTTGTTAAAGGCACTTTAACTTGGGTTTTCTAATAGCCAGCTACTATGATTGATCTCTATTTCAATTAACAACAGGATGTGTACCTGTATACTTTTGTTTACTAATGAAAATGAATGTAAACTGATCCTCAGTGTTTAAATTTTTTTCGTGCTTTTATCACTTGCTGTTAGTTCTTAGTATGTGCAAGTGTAGGATTTGCTCCAATGGGAATCTTCCAAACACACAATGGATGAGAAACAAATTGAGCATGCTCTTTAGGGCTGTACTACGTATTGCATCTGCATCTTTGTATCATTCTGAGAAGTAAAGCATCTAGATTTTCAGTTCAGTTTTGTGTTTCCTTAGTACTCTAAAAGTAATAGCTGGTCTGTAGGGACTTTAAAATGTTTACCCTACTTGTCGTATCTTTGGTTAAAGTGACATTTAAAATTTAAGAATCAAATTATGTCTGAGAAGACCTAAACTGTTTGTATGATTCTACTAAATGCGTGTTCTTTGTCTTGATTCTGTTACATTCTTATAATTTTTCAATTGCTCATGGCAGTTAAGCAACAAATGTGATCCCAGTAAGTGCCTTTTTTGCTTCAAGTCTTCGATAAGCACTAGAGCAAATATTGTAGATTGTGCAATCTGTATCAATTCAAAGAAAATAATTATAAAACATAAGATTTGGGTTGCGCCATATATATGAATATACAAGATGTATTTGACGAATCAAATACCATGGTCTTCTATGCTTTTCATTATAAGGGACTCTTCTTAATAGGCTTTAAATTTACTGCTAATATGTAGAATTTCTTGGACGATAATATTGAATGTACTGCTGTTTCTTGTGAGATTTCCTTTCCTAGTAGTTCTTGCTATAATTTATATTATTGCTCTAACCTTTTTACTCCACATGGTTATAGTTTGCTGATATAGTGGGTACAGTATGGAGTTCCTTGTTCCTGTTTAAATGCACATGCTGTCATGTGGATGTTACTTGTTCGAGTTAGGTGCACCATGTGTACAATAAGAATGTGACGCCACTGACTCTGAAGTTGTTTAACGCTAGTATTTGCTTACAATAATTTTTGTTGGAACTCAATAATTACTTGTATTAAGCGAGTATCAGAACTCAGACTTGAATAAATAGAAAGTCTAGCTAATTTTACAAAACAAAAGAAACACTTATTTCTCTTGAGATGACTATATAGTGTCATAACATAACTTCCTCTGCATATTAAATTATATTCAATAAAAACTGTTACACTTTCTTATTGAGTTGTTTCTATGCTTTGTTTGTTGAGAACTTATAATGCACAGTTTGCCACTGTCTTTAATTAAAAATTTCTCAATGTAATATTGTAAGGTATGTCATATAAGTTCCCTAACTGGCAGTGCAGCTTCCGGAAAGGTAATTACTATATTGTCAATTCTAATTACTATATTGCACAGAATTGACACAGGTAACAGGTATGGTAACACAGCATACTTGCATAAATCCAAGGCTTTCATTCAGATGCTTGAAGCCCCAAGTGTGTGATTCAAATATAATTTACATTCCTTACTATATACAGTGAAGATTTGCTTACGTACAATTCTGTATTTTGCAGTGGCGGTTGCGACGTTCCTCATGGCCGTTCTATGCGGCACTGACAAGTTAAGATGGGATGTTTCTTCAATATGTCACTAGTCAGTGTTGGAATTGTTTGCTAATATGGGGAAATCCATTTTAATGTAGTTGTTACAGCTTACCAAGTCTCAGGTGTATTTCTAGAAGCTATGAGGCTAGTCTTAATCCAGGTCCTTCTCCAAAAGAAAGGCTCGACTCTCAATCCTATCACAAACTTTTATTACTTTGCTCAAAGCAGGTTTAAATTTAATGCTTCTTCAGTTTTTGTTTTTATCTTTACTGTGTGTGAATTTACTTGTGCACCTATTGCTGAAAGTTCAGAATGAACATATAAATTTTTATACACAAATGTCCTTGCTCCATCATTATTGTTGCACCTAGATTATCGTATCGTACTCTGTGACGGGGTGATATTTTCTGCCTTCAGACGTTACTCCTCAACAACCTTGATAGAATTGTGCTTGGGTAGTTTGGGGTTCGTGATTTGATACTTGAAGGCAAAGTTACCGAGCTTGCCACTTTGTTGATGGTGACTTCTCTCCATGACACCAACTTGTCTTCTATGCATCTTCCTACTGCCAGTATGCCTCCTGAGCTCAATAATGGAGTTCCCATGATGTTGCGCGTGTTTATCGCAAATGGAATATCATCATTGATCGCAAAGCAGATTCAGTTATCTGGCAAAGCCAATAATCTCGAGGAATATTTTAAGTGCAACACCAATTTGAGAAAAATGAGAACTATAATGAACTTATTGATGTATGCTGACTGGGGTGAACTTGCTCTTGGATTTGTTTTTCACCGGGTATGTGGTATTGCTGACTATATTGAAATAGAACTAAGAGGTGCAGAAGAACCCATTATTAGATGTCATCGGTGAATAAAGTTTAGATTTAAAACTGCTTTTTTTGTGCTTTCGCCAGTCAGTTATGTTGCATATTCTTATATGTCTCATCCTTATAATTTTTGTCATTTTCTTGCAGAAACTAGAGGATGCTTATGACTCTTCAAAAGGATTACAAGATCCCCTTTTTTTTTTTTCCTAGTACTTCATTCCCAAATAGCAGTCACATTATTGATTGGTCTCATCTTCTTTAAACTTCTTGAGTGATGTTTCTTTTTTATTGACTATCACATAGGAGATGAGTCTTGGGCAAACAGGCACCTGAACCTTAACATTTTTGCAAAGAGCAGTTGTTGATTCAGCCATGTGGAATTTTCGACACGCTGGTAAGGGACATAGATTTTACTTTGGTAGCAAGAACTTATATCTTGATCGAATTAGGATTGCAATGTATTATAGGTTAAACAATATATGTAACAAACCCCGTTCCACTCCAATTCTCATCAATAAGATGTTTTTTAGCAGAAAACTCTGTACCTGCCTTATTATTATGAAAGTAATTATAACTTGTGCTCTCAGGCTTTGTTTGTGTCAAGGGATGCTAGATTATTTTACCAAATGTTCTCATCTTATACTAAAATTTCACCATTTGATCCATTGATTAAATTGATCACTTTCTACTATTTGTATGAGATATTGATGCCAACAGAAGGATTAGAAGTGATGGGAAATAGTCCATAATGTTATTTAGAGGGATTAAACAGATATAAGGTGAAGATAGTCACAGGATTCTAATCCTTGTAAGAAACATAGCCTTTAATTGTTTAGTGTCTCTATAATTATAAAGATTATGCAATACCGATTTGAGCAAAATGATAACAATTATGAAATTACTGCTGTCCGCTGACAGGGGTGAACTTGCTAGAGCCTTTGTCTTTCACCATGTATGCAGTATTGTTGACTATATTGAAATAGAACTAATAGGTGCAGGAAAACCCATTATTAGATGTCATTGGTGAAAAAAGTCCAAATTTTAAGTTTTTTTTTTTTTTTTTGCTTTCGCCAGCTATGGTGCGTATTCTTATCTGTAACATCCTTTTAATTTTTGTCTTCTCCTTGCAGAAACTAGAGGATACTTACGACTCTTCAAAAGGCTTACAAGGTCCCCTTTCTTTTTTCTAGTACTTCATTCCTAAATAGGAGTCACATTACTGATTGGTCTCATGCATGTTCTTAAAGCTTCTTGTCTGATGCTTCTCTTTCATTGACTATCACATAGGAGATGAGCCTTGGGCAAACAGGCACCCAAACCTCAACATTTTTATAAAGAGCCGTCATTGATTCAGCCGTGTGGAATTCTCGACACGCTGGTAAGGGACGTAGATTTTACTTTGGTAGCAAGGACTTATTTTTGATCTAATTAGGATACAATGTATAGGCTATGCAATATAACAAACCCTGTTCCACTTTAATCCTCATCAAATAAAATGCTTTTTTAGCAGAAAACATTGTACGGGCCTTATTATAATGAAAGTAACTATAACTTATGCTCCTAGGCTTGGTTTGTGTTAAGGGAATGCTAGATTATTTTATCAAATGGTCTCATCTTATTCTAAAATTTCACCATTTGATCCATAGACTAAATTGATCACTTTCTACTTTATTTGTATGAGATAATGATGCCAGCACAAGGATTAGAAGTGACGGGAAATAGTCCAAAATATTATTTAGAGGGATTAAACAGATATAAGGTGAAGATAGTCACAGGATTATAATCCTTGTAAGAAACATAGCCTTTGATTGTTTAGTGTTTTTATAATTATAAAGATTATATCTAGAAATGCAGAAGTAACAAGTAACAAGTTTGTTCTCATCTGAAATTAGTTCATGTGCATTCAGTGGTTATATTTAATCTGTTTTCAGGGAACTTAATGATAAGAATTTTGAGGAACTCAGTTGTGGTGATACTTGCCGATTCCAGACTAGGCTAGGTCTTACAATTCACACTTAGTTCAGATGCAAGCACCTTGATGGTAATTGGATCTGCTAGATTTAATTAATATTTGTGTAATCGCACCGCTATATCCTAACATTACTTATCTCATTGCTACAATCATTTTTCTGCAGAAAATTGTTCGGAATAACTGAGTGTTCACGTGAAGAAACTTGACTATCGACAATCCTCTTCAGCGCCTCTGTTTTAACATTAAATGGAAGGATAACATCATAAATATGATTCAACATAACGCTGCAACTAATACTTTTGTCAGAAACAGAATCTATTCTATTCAGGTAAAAATAACAATATGATAGCGTATACATTGAATAAATAGACTAATCGATGTTGGAATAACCTATATAATTATTCACTATAATCAACATATTTATAAGAAAAACAAATATAAAAAATAACCAGTTTGACTGATATTTGGGATAGTGAAATGACACTATATATAAAATTTTGAAATAAAAATATTGTTTATAAGTCAAAAATAAAATTGACAGCAATTAAAAAAAAAAAAAGATAACATTAAAAGTATCTTTTGTTTTTTCGAAGAGACGCTGTTGAGAATCCACTTGACAGAACTTGAACCTCAGTAACAAACTTGGCAAGTACAAGCATTTGCAAGTAACCAGGTATTTGAGTAGGACACGTTAGCAGTTCAGCAAATTTAATCAAGTTACCAGGCCACAACATTTCTAATATTTAATATTTCTAATATTTCTAATTCTGCCCTTCCATTCTAAAACTTTTTTGTCCATAAAATCACATAATACTCAATTTAAATGAAGTGCAAATTATTAAAGTATGAAACGAAAATATACACCATAACAAGGAGATAGGAATCTACTTCCATACATGAATCTAGAAGTTAGAAAATAAACATCCAGTGCAGGTTATGTTAGTAAAAACTACTCAATAGGCCCCAAGTAATCCCGAGACTTGATGCTGATTCTGTTGTGATCCTCTTAAATTCACTCATGTCGTACTCCCGCCGTCTCCATCCTCCATGCTACCGTCCCTTAGCCACCATGATCCCCACCAAACTGGTTTTCCTGCATAATGGAGCTCTCATCCATGAACCATATGGTTTAACTATGTCCTCCTCAGGGGTATCAAATAACCTACTGCAAAATTTTTCTGAATGTCCGAGCAAACCACATATGAAACAAAAGGTAGGTAAGTTTTCATACTTAAAGGTAATCCATATCCATTCTCCACCTGATTTTTTAACTTTCATCCTCCTCTTTAGTGGTTTTGAAAGATCGATTGTGACTCTTATACGCATATACTCACGCCATACTCCAGCAAAGTTCTTTGGGCAAGCTTCTACATACTCACCAACATAGTTGCCTACTTCTTTCAGCACTCTCTCAGACATAAGGCCTATCTGCAGATCATAAACTTGAACCCATAAATCAAGCTTTTTCAGATTAACACTTCGTGGTGTGTCTCTTTCGTGCATCCGCCCTATTATTAAAGCCCTTCTATTGAAAGTCCACGGGTTGCCACTCAAAACTCTTTTCATATCTTGCTCATGGTAAAACTGAAACACATAGAGATTAACGTCTACCTCCTTAATGTATACACCTTTACCAGGTCTCAATAGTGATGCTAGAGTATGCTTCATTGCTGTAAAATCAACCACTCCTTCGTTGATGAAACGACCCACCTAGCACAAATGGACGTTCAAACCCTGAAGGTTATCCCAAACTTGTACTTCATCTGAATCCTCAATTGCAATGCCCCCTTCCTCCTCATCATCCAGAGTAACATTATTCATTGCTTGCGAGATATCACTTGTTGATGCCATGAGACAACGACTGATTTCGACCAGAGAAAAACTAGATTGACAGATATAAAAAAGATTAAAACTCAAAGACTTTTGAATAAAAACGATAGACATTCAAACCATGTCACATAGACAAGACATATGTTTTGTCACTTGCATGCTTAATTGGAAAATATAGCAACATATATACTTGATTCTATATTTAGCACCAAGTATACCATCTTGCTATTTTGTGTCCAAGTTTAACATCGCATTGGAGTTTATTTTGCTTGAATGCTAGTAAATAGCATTCACTTTAGCACCACTATTAGGCTTGCTCTAAAAATATTTATTTTCGTTTCCATTCTTGTTTTAATTCCAAAGTAAATTGCTAGTCTTTTTACGGAAAGTATTAAAATTTCATATGGGTATTCGGTCATTTTAGGATCGAAAGTAAAGTCAACAATTTCGTACACGACACGAAAATAATACGAAATTTTCGGGTTTGTGTTTACCTTTTGGATGCACGAACACGAAATTACACAGATAAATTTAGTACCGGTTTTGGATTTATCTTTAGGTACATAACACGAAACGAAAATATAAATGAATAATTATTTAAATACATATTTTAAAAATATATAAATACAAATTATAAATAAATATTGTATATATAAATTTTATAAAAATAAAATAGTAAATAGTTTCAAATTTGAGTTTCATAAGATTTGACCACACTTAACTAGTATACTTATTGACTTAATACTCAATTAGTATAAAAATTTAACCGAAAATTTAACATCTAAATATTTTTGTTTTTGTTTTTACTTAAAATTACACGAAACATGACACGAAAAGTACACGATATGAAGGTACATGAAGCGAAATGAATCCTTAACTGGTCGGATTTAGTTTTAGCATTTATGTACAAGAAACACGAAAATACACGAGACGAAAGTATACGAAACGAACGAATTGACAGCTTCAATCGAGAGATATCTATATTAATTAATTATAATTTTAGTATATATATTATAATAAAAAGAAACTATGTACATTGTATATATTGTGTGGGTATAAAATAGATATTAATTATTTTAAATTTGAAAAAGTATAAACCTGTCTTATCTGATAACCTCTATAAAGTGATAATTTTTTCCGGTCAGATAATATAGAGGGGTTCTATAATAAAATGGTGGACTCCATGGAACTTTACTAAATCATTTCATTTAAAAATTTTAAATCAACAAATATCATGTTTTAAAAATTTCAATTCAAATTATTTTAGCAAATTATATAATATTAAAGAAAATTCGCGAGTTAGTATTTTTAAAGATTAAATTAAATAATGAAGGTTGACATGAGAAGATAAACAAAAGAAAATTAAAAATAAATGGAGTAATATTTTGGGCGGTCATAAACCCTTAACAATCCAACATTTGCAAGTAAAAAAGCCCAATGAGAAGCGCAATAAAATAAATGGAGTAATATTTGAGGCGGTCGTAAAGCAAGCACAATAAAATAAATGGAGTAATATTTTGGGCGGTCTTAAACCATTAGTCATCCAACATTTACAAGTAAAAAAGCCCAATGGGAAGCCCAATAATATTAGCTATATAAGAGTAGTAAAATAGTCACCAAGGTTGTTACGGCGCCGCGGAGAATTGCGGTGCCCGAGGACCTTCACAACAATACGGCGTCGTGGCGTTTGTTGTGGCGTCCGTGTGACATCGAAAACAATCATACTGTAAGTAAAATTATAGATTAATGCATTATATACTAAGTTACTAACTAATAATAATACTAAGACTATTATATAAAAAACCATTCCCATTACTTAAAAAGTATTCTACTTAATTATCAAGTCATGCAGGACAGTAACAGAATAACTAACACACAAGTTAAAACACAAAATTATCATTAACTAGACAAGGTGGCAGTAGCTAGCAGCAATGGCACTAAGCAGTGGCAGTATGCAGTAGCAGGCCATAAGATTAGAGAAAATCATCTAACACCAAATCCTCTCTAACGCCACTTCCACCTTCCTTATGGCTACTAGTTTCGTGTGCAGCAGGTTGTTCACCATAATCATCAAC
>PHNY01046646.1:18055-31918 GCA_003724115.2 Anethum foeniculum
TTATTATTGTTAATATTATATAAAAAAGAGATTAAAATTGTACAGCTTTATAATGTTTTTGTTTGACACATTCAAATGATTTTGAATATCCTGGAGCAGTTTATTTACATGTTTGAGATTTCTACAAAAGAAAGTTTTTTTTTGAACATTTGCACTAAATTGTATATTCTCATCACCATTATTCACTGAATGATTAACTATTGTCCGGCTTCCTGTGATCATTGTGAATCCTTAACTACTTTCCGCCTTCCTGTGATCATTGTGATTCCTCGTCTATAATACTTGACAAATGTCGGTTGATCAGAGATCTGCAAATCATAGACATTAATCACCTTTCTTTTCCTGAGCTAATCAAGCTATATAGTTCAACCAACTGTGTACTCATGTCTACGGGCATAGTTTTTTACAATAATTACCATGATTATTCATGTTTACTGTTAAGAATATCCAACGATTTTGATCAAACAATAGATAGGACTTACCTTCATTGTTATTTTCTTAAGATCCACCATCATCTTGTTTGAAAGTTCAAGGTTTTGATAGCGAAAGCAAAGGTCAACGCAAAGAGCATACAGAAGCTAACCACTGCAATAGCGGCAGGACCTAAAAGATCATGCCTATATCCAAACTGTTCTTTGAGCAACTGCTTTATAGAAATTGTTTGAGCACCACCTGCTACCTTTACCAGTGCATCTACGTCTCCATATTGAGATACTAATAGGCCGTACAAACTCCAAGCTACTGGATTTCCCCAGTAGTACCAACTCCAATATGTTGGAAGTCTCTATTATAAGAGAATATTATAGGCAGTTACCAGAAAAGAAATATTAAAGTCATTTGTGTGTTAATATCATGGTAAAGCCCCCTGTGAAACTTAACTTTTAAAATGTGGAGCTTTTGTTCTATGTAACAAAAATTTTACCATTCCAATAGGTTTAAGAGAACATATCAGTGGACTATCTTTTTCATTTGCAATTAATCACTTGATTTGAGCTTTGTAGGGACTAAACATGAACTACACACACACAATGGGAAAATTCAGTAATTAATGTCATACCATGCGAGCAATCATAAATCCACTGAAGAGATTCCACATCATGTAGAAAGGTGCAGCAACTATTGCAGCAATATTTTGATTTGGAGTCACAGAAATCGTCATCATTCCAAAGAAAGTGAAGTATAGTAAGGTGAAGTACATAAAGTAAATGTACCAAACAAACTTCAAAAGGTTCTGCTCAAAAGACGCCATAGAGTAGAAGATGATACTGTAAATTACTGACTGAACATAGACGTACGGGAATTCTATTACAATCTGCAAATGGCATTTTAAAGAGTAAGAAATTATTTATATGATTGGAAACTACAGTATAAAGCTTGACTGAATAAAATGGATGCATAAACACAAAATAACGTTCTGACCTGAGCCAATGCAAATGGTAGCGCGGAATACATTCCAGCTGCTCTTTCTCTATATGAGACAGACCTTTCAACATAGACTACAGGTTGAACAGAAGAAGCATTTGTAATTCCGATAAAAAGCACTGCAGCATACATTGACCCCATTGCATTGAATATATCCTGTTGTGATTCCCTAATAATGCAAAAAGAGGACATAATATTCAGCAACAATATGTAAATATACATAAGAGTAACTATGTTATTCAAGTGACTAAAATTACGAAAAAGGACTCCTCCTTAACCATTTGAAAGAAAACAATGTATGGATTGTTGAGTCGTTAGTTGGTTACAGAAATTCACTCTCCTAGATTATCGTGAATTACTCTTAGCAGGTTGTATATAGGTATGGTATATTAGTTTTCTTGCAGAAAAATTTAAAGAGATCCGAAATTTCAAAGGAAATTTGATATTTTCTTCTTCTGGTAAGAATACAGTCACCTTACAAGTAAACATTCTAATTATTCTTCGCGGGCATGCTATCAGCATGTGTCAGAACACTGAACACAAGTCATGTTCCAAGTTCTAATCAAGCAATGTTTTTTATGTTTATTGATTAAATGAGGCAAATGTATCATTTTGGTCGAGTGATTACAGATTTTTTGATAGCAATGTATAAACTTAGTGTACAAGTATTAATGTCAGGTGCAGAAGAAAAAACCACCGAGGTACCTTTTAGAGCCGAATCTCCAGCATATTGTACCAAACATTAGTGATATGATGACTGTGTAGAAGAAACGTACAGCAGTGTACTGTGGATTTCTCCAATATGACAGATTTTGTTTCCAAATACAAGTGATAAACTGGCCAAAAAATGATTGAGAATATTTGGAGGGGAAGTGCAAGTCAATTGAATCTCTATCCGGCTTGCATAAACGGTCGACCAGTCTTTTATTTTGCCTGAAATGATATAATCTCAGTTATAAAAATTGGATATAATAGTCAATGAGAAGTTGTGAAAACGTATGCATACTGGAATAACTCTGATCTGCGATAAACTTCTGCAAAGTCAATGCCTAGACGTATTTCTTCAGCTGAAGAAGTGACATCCAGAATCCAAGCAGCAGGGTTACAACCAGGCCTTATCTGAGGAACTCCTTGAACTGCCTAAAGAAAATTAAGATGCAAATGTAAAACACGAACACAAAAACGGGATATCAAAATCACTGTTGTATAAACATAATAGCTTTCTCTTTCTTTAAACTGATCGAAATTGAATGTCAAATATAAGTAGAAGTTGATATTGGACTACAATTATCAAGGTAGCCTTACCTAGTAACCCAAAACTTATGTAATAGAGAAGAGATTTTAAGGCTGTAGGGTAAACAGGAACATTTCTTTCGTTGTTGCTTCACTAGCATAATATATGTTTCAAATACAAAAAAAGAAGCAACAGACCTCAAAGAACTGAACAAGTTTGTGAGAGTTGTTTCCAAGAGGACCAGCATATATGAGCTCCCCACCACGCTTCATAAGTAGGAGCTGCATAATACATAAAATTAGGCTTCAGTTGCAACAGTGAATGCTTGACCCTATGAATATATCCACAAATCGTAACAATTGATTGTCTGCCAGTATCTGGTCTTTACATACAAAAATGACAATCATGTGTAGATATCAAAAAGATCATAAGCGACAAATGGTACAATTAATTTGCTTGCAATAGGTATATTGCAACAGCAAAGACCCCCAAATGATGCTAGAGTACTGAAACCTAATAGATATCAGAAAACTTTACAGGTTCATCAATGTGTTAGCAGGAAACTTGTGTATCTTTTTTAGGCTCCCACCGATCCATGACAATATATAAGTATATATTTCTTTCATTTCACTGCTTTGAAGTGATTATTAAAGCTAAGATCTGTTTGTCGAAGTTGGCCTAAACCAAAGTAAGGAGTCACAGAGATTATACGTGTCACTTCAATATTCGTTTTTTAGTAACAGTTTTTCTTTTGGCAATTGCAGTAGTCTCTAACCTCGTCAAAAGATTCAAAAATGTCAATGCTGGGCTGGTGAATAGTGCAGACAATTGTTCGTCCAGTGTTAACAATGTTTCTCACAGTTCGCATCACAATGGCAGCTGCCCTGGCATCTAATCCTGAAGTAGGCTCATCCATGAATACAATTGATGGATTGGCAACAAGTTCAGTTGCAATAGTTAGTCTCTTTCGCTGCTCCGTTGACAACCCATCAACCCCAGGTATACCGACCAAAGCTCCACCCAAGGAAGTGAGTTCAACTAGTTCCTTGACCTCATCTACAAAATCCTGATAGTAGATATTTAAGTGTTAAACGAAAACTATAATTGGAAAAAGAATTACAAGGAGCAACTGAATCAAATAATAACCTTTTGAGTTTTCGAGTTGACATGAGAAGGTAATCGAAGCCAGGCAGAAAAAAGAAGTGACTCATGCACAGTCAAACATGGGGAGTGAATATCATTTTGTTCACAATATCCAGAAACTCTAGCAAATGTTTCTTGTTTTTTAGGATACCCAGAAATGTATATACTCCCTTCAATATATCCCCCCGTTTTTCTACCAGCTAAAACGTCCATCAAAGTAGTTTTACCAGCACCACTGACCCCAACTAATGCAGTAAGCAAACCAGGCCTGAATGCTCCTGTAACATTGACCAACAGCTGCAATCTGTCTTCTACAATTCCTTGTTGCTTCAGTTCCTGATAGAAACATGTACTCTAATGATGGATGTGTTCCTTGACAAGTAAAGTTAATAGATATAGAAGAAACACAAGTGATCAAGTAATATACCACAGGTGTATCCACATAATAGCTAATGTTTCTGAAAGACATAGAAAGAGGTTGAAATGGAAGTACCATTCTTCTTTGATCTTTAATTATTTTCCCTACAACAAATGGATATATTAATATTTGGAAAAATAAACTTGGCTAGTAAATGGTCAAGTGTTCAGGCTAACCAGCAAAAGAGTGTGAATGTTGCAGATATTCTCGCAATTCAATAACGTCACTTTCACCCTGCATTCTACTGTCTCCTACTTCAGCCTCCTTACTACATATAACCACTTGCTGATTTCTGAGTGCTGTATTAGAGTGAACAGAAGATACTTAATGTGATACCACAAAGTTTAAAATACACTTATCATCTGGACTTGGAACCCAACCACTTCTATACCATCTAGATGTTTCGGCATATTCAAACAAATTGAACAACTGCTACTGGTTTGAGCAGATAAACTTACGGTTAAGGTAGGTCAAAAACAAGGTATAGAGAATGTTGAACAAGACAGTGTAACCCAGCAAAGCACCGACACCAATCCAATACCAATAAGTCTCTGGAAATAAACTGCGTGCTTTCAGTAGCATCACCCCCAGAGATTCACTAGTGCTGTTCCCAGCATTCTACACAGTCAAAGAAAAAGAGATTTCTGAGAAAACTACATGTAGCTGAAGAGCACACGTACAAGAAAGCATATCACTAAAATACTACATTTAAAGTACCATCAAAGTTTATTCAGTGTCCCAAAATTGTCCCTAAACGATTCAGCTGTGAACCAGTCATGTGCAACAATGAAAAGGCTAAATGGACAAGGTAGGGCCACAGGTATGCAGGATTGGGAACGGTCTTACAAAATTCTTACACAATTTAATTCACCAACTATTGATCTTGTGTAACTAGTGTACAGGTCTCGAAGTTTGCGAGTATCCAGTAATATCATGTCTTTGTAACTCTCCCCCAGAACATTTAACAAAATCTAGTAAGTTATATCAATCAAGGTGATCTTCATTCATTTCAGTAGACCCAGAAGAAGAGGTAGCTCCTATCAGATTAAATTTGAAGTGGATACGGTTACAAAGCCTTGCATTGGCTAAAGCCTAACTGAGTTTCTTACAGGTGATATTCATCGATTTTACTAGAACATTATGAAGCTGTAGCTCCGTATATCAGCATAAATATATGCTGGATATGGTAACAAAATTTTACAGGAAGCACTTGCTTTGGCTAATAGAGTTTCTACGAGTAAATGAATATCTCTAAACAAAAAGATGTTGTAGGTTGAATATAGTTTCTACATACAAGAAAACGATCACACATGTAATGTAATGAGTTCAATTGTAACTAATTTTTATTACCTTAATCCAAGAACGTCCAAGAAATTCATTAACAGAAGCGGCATTTTGTGCATACATCAAGGGGGAAAACCAGTAACCCCAAAGCCACCAATCTGGGATACTATCTGCCACAAATGAAAATTTGGAAATAATCTTAGCTGAAACAAGGCATCTTTTCTTCATAATTAGTATTTAAAACAGTTGTTCAGATGATTCTTTCAATAAGTAGCAAAATGTTTGACCTCTTGAAAGGACAAATCCTCCCAGAGCCATTACAACCAGCATTGCAAATGATCCAAAAGTGTTAGCAACTATCAAATTCCGCCCTAAGGATGCCATGACACGGAAAAGACCGATGGACATCTGGTGCAAGGAGAAATACAACAAAAACTGGCGTAGGAATCTGCATATTGTAATTCGAACTGAAATGTGTCAACCTTTAAATGTGAAAAAATTAATGTTTCTATGTGCAAATCAATGAAGCAGCAACCCTGGCGACTGTAAAGTACTTACCTGCTTATTTGAGGATCAAACCCAACCGCATAGTATGTAACTGCTACCCACATGCCAGACTCTAACAAAGAAAATGGAATACTTAAAACCCAAGAAGGAATTGTGTATACCCAACATGGATAGAAGTGCAAGTCCCTGTGTTTGTACAAGATAGGAAGCTTTGCTATCATCATAGGGACCTCCATGAATCCGTTAAAGAGAATCATCACTATCGAGAAGTAAATAGCACCAAGATAAACACCTCCATCATCCAGTGTATCATGATGCATAGTTGTCCGAAAAAATACACTTACCATGATAATAATGATCAGTAGAAGCTGCATAGGTCAGATATCACTATCAGTTGTTATATTACCATAATAATGTTACCTTTACAAAGATTAAAATAAAAATTTCTAGATAATCGACCCATTAGCAACCAGGCCTGCATATTTCAGTAGGCCTGTCAGACATAACCTACTGCAACTGAGTCAGGAAAAGACACATTTGGAGATTCTATTTATTTATTATTTTACAACAGAAATTATTTCAGTTTAGTTAAAGTATTGTACTTAGACAATGATATTCTTTAGTAAGATGATTTTATAGGGAACAAACTTTTAAGTAGTATATGTGCTTATACGAAAGGAACTGTAGAGTTTTACAATGCGTTTACCTGAAAGAATTTGAAAATGTGGACAAATGAGTTCCGCTTCAGTAGTAGCATCTGCCAGGAGAAACTGATCTTGAGAAGCTCTGCCTTCTTTACACCATAGTTACTAGAGGACAGGACTGCCGGATGATTATAGGACTTGTCGAACTGTACAGCAAGTTCCCGCGTCAAAGCATTTCCAAGCCAAAATGTTTGAAATGCTTCAACAAATTTTGCTACAGTTATGTACTGGTATTGCTTGTCAAGGACCCAATATTGTTGTTGATCCTTTTCTGATATCACCTGTGTAAAACCATTAAAAACCCATTGAGACTAATTATATCTTAAATACATGCAATAAAGCTCAGGTTCAAATGCATACTTCCTGCAAAAAATCTGCCACATTTTTCCTGTATGGACAATGGAAGCCCATAAATGTAAAGAATTCGAGTGCAGTTTCTCGGGGTCCCTGATATACAATTTGTCCTTCACTTAATAGGATTATATCATCAAATAAGTCATAAGTTTCAGGATCTGGTTGCAACAGAGAGATGACTGTGGTCCCATCGAGAGCTTGAGTTGCATGCCTTAAATACTTGATAATTTGATGTGTGGTTGAGCTATCTAGTCCAGTTGAAATTTCATCCATAAATAGAACTCTAGATGCACCCATTAGCATTTCTCCTGCCAAAACAAGACAAATTAGTATAAATTAAGAAGCAATGTTGCCTTAGTATTCTGTAAAGGAAGTTAGTAAATACCACAAATATAAGTGGGTTACCGGTTGTGAGACGCTTCATTTGTCCCCCAGATATTCCTTTCCGCATATCATCACCCACCAATGTATCAGCACACACATCTAAACCTAGTATCTTTGTATATATTCAAAAATTATGAAAAAGTAAACCTAGTGCCAGATCATATTTCAGCTAAAAGAAAAACTCAAGAACATGAAGGATGCAGCATATATATCTTGACTGTTTAATGATGATACGGAATATGCAACTTTGATCACATCCTGTGTTTAAATAATCAACTAAAGATTACATAATTATGCTTCATTTATTTAAAATAGTTCAACTAGTTTGGAGTTAAATGACTGCCTAAAAACAGTTTCAAAAACCCCAAACACGGTTCTAGAAACTGTTTTCTGGAAATTCGCAATGGTTGCTATATTTTCTCGTAACTGGTAGCATAGAAGTCATAAGTTCAGTCACCAACCAAACAGCAGTCTAGTCAGTTACTGGAAATATGCATTTATGTTCAATGTCTAGTTCTTGATAGATTGGTTCTAAGCATCTATCGGAAACAAAATGATTCATGCTTACATACCTTCATAATGTATTCCACAACTAGACTTGTTCTCTGGTCTCCCAGTGCTACTGACTAGAAGAAATAATACAGCGGTGTCAGAGAAAACGTATATAATGATACAAGAAACTACAGAATTTAAAAAACATTTTATCACTGATGCAAACCTTCACGAAAGTATCAAGATCATCATCGGGTTCTATTCCAAGATCCTTTTCTCTTCTCAAAAGTTCCATTAGCATATCTGAATCAAATTCTATATGGTTAGAGTCATGGTCTAAAATATTACAAAATGAAGCTAATGGAGGATGCAAGATAAATATTTATTTACAATCTACACCATATTCTTTAAGCTTACCTTGCTTGAATCCAAATCCTTGACACCGTCCTGAAAGTTCAAGAGTCTCCCGTACTGTCATCTCAGCAGTGTGCCAGTCCCGTTGACTGACATATGCAGAAGTCCTTTGTGCAACAAACTCATTTAGTTTATGCCCATTGTAATTGATCCCGCCTGACATCTTAAAAGAAGCTTAAGGATTACTCTCGCAAATTAAACTGGTAGCTCCTGATTTTGTAAAACCAATTAAAACTAGGTACAAATTCTTATACGGAGGTCATAACAAATCCAGCTTACCCCATTTCTTTTTGCAAAGGGCTTTCTTCAGAGAAGTTACATCTCTTTCTACTTGAAAAGTTATTCCAATAATCAAATTTTGAACCCAATATAAGTTCCACAATAATAAATCTCATATTATTCACAATCTAGTATTTAGATACGTAAAATGACACTAGTATCTACTGTAGTTGTAGCAAAATTCCAAGTAAGAAGTCAAAAATAACTGAGAAAATGCGTAGTACCTTTAAACCTGGAACAAGTCGACCAGCAAGAGCCAAAAGCAAGGTTGTTTTCCCAGAGCTTGGAGGACCCAAAAGTAAAGTCAATCTGTAACACAATCACATGATGAACATTCTGAAAGTAGCCTCAAATTTTAAAGAATTTAATTTTTATGATCAACTTCACCTTGAAGGCCTAACAATGCCACTGACATTGTTTAAAATAGAGTACTTATTTCTTTTACCAGGGAATATCCCGAGCTTTCCCAACAAAGCCTTTCATAAACATTTCAAAAAAAGACTTGTTAAATCAAGGATACAGAATTTGAAAATTACTGTTACACGGTATATATTTCATAAAGTTTACCTCGGTCATGTTAAAAATAAAATTAGGAACGGTAGGCAGTGCCCTGCTCCCAACATGGACTGATGCTTCTATCTTGAGGTCCTGAAATCGAACCTCTACTCTTGGAAATTCCAGTGCAACTCTGCACATTGCGAAAAATTGGTCAGGTTTCAAAGAATCATTTGACCTCGGACATTAAAGTCTAGGAAGATATGTAGATTTGTTAACTTGCTAGCAGCCACAAGTTATGAATATCTAGCACCAACTTCTTCCAAGTGTTATCATCTACATTTAAATCTAGATTACTCAAATTCTTTATAAGCCTGATTACAAATGCATCTTCATATACAATCTGCCTAAATAACACACACAAGGTTGAAGAATATATCGACATATAGGAAAACACATTAATCAAATATTAAATAACTTAAAACAAGTGACTCTAGACTCTACACACCAGAAAAAATGAGAACACTTAACACATGCAAGAAAGTAAAAGAGCTTACACATCGAACCGGTTCCGAATCCTTTTAAAAAACATCTCTTGATCATCAGTAACAGTAGCAATCAACTTATCTAACACCATTTTCTGTTCTTGATCTCCAAGTTTACCAACATCCACAAGTGAAACCTTTCCTTCAATGTTCCGAAAAATCGAAGTTCTGGCCTGAACATTAGTAGGTGATCTCTGCAACACAGCAGCCAACTGAAGTGCTTCTTCATCATCAGTACCACCATTTTCATCAACTTTACCAAAACTCAATCTTGAAGCATTCCACATAATTATAAAAAAAATATTATGAAAATGTACCTTAAGTAAATGTTTTAAGAGGATTTAAAGAACAATGCATGAGGAATTAAATGAGGTTGGATACATTGTAATTGTGACAGATGAGTCCATCCAACAACTCTGAAGGCTAAACATGGTTGTAAAATTAATTGGGTTACTATCATTTTCCATAATAAAACTACTTAGCTGGCTGTTTGGAATAGAAAGTTGAAAGGTTGTGGGTAAGACTTTCTTCAAGAAATAAAGGTAAGAAAGTAGTTAAAACGGCTAGGAAAGAATTAGAACTACAATACCTATAAAATCTCTGAAAGATTGTTTGGTTCATTTCTGTTACACCAAATTTATTTTGACTTTCAGTTTTCTCCTCAGATCCTAACCTTGTAGTTGCAAATTTATGATTTCATTATGATAAATTTTATTATGATAAACTTTCTGAGCAACTTCTTGCATTTACAGTATTTATGAAATGAGCCCAAAAATGTTCCTAAAAATATTTTCAAATGATATATAACATATTTTAATTTGTCAAATTTGTGTCCATATCATTTTTAAGAAAATAACTATCATACTATTCAGCATATTTTGAAACGGTTTCCGGACTTGGCTTTTCTCTAGGAATACATCACACTGAATTAAATTTCAAGATTTTGATATAAAATAGACCTGACGTGTACTGTTCTTCCGGTCTTCCTTGTTGTACACAAAAAAAGAAGTACACGAGTAAACAATTTCAACAACTTTTGCGACCTTTAAATTCAAACAGACCATGATACTCTTCAATGTTCCCCCAGCCTGACTTTTCAGTCACTAATTTTAGATTTCTTCCGTTGATTAATAATTATGTTTGAATTTATATTAATTTTATCCGGATAAATAAGTTCGGAACAAAATTTGTTTTGGTCTTTTAGCACGGCTTTTGGCAAGATAATTTGATACAAATATTCAAGTGAATATATCAAATATATTTGAGAATAAAACTTTAAAAAACGACACGCTTTTAAATAATTTTGACTGTTTTGGCTCGTAAAAGCGGTGTTTAAAAATTTTCGGTTTTCGTGCGTTTAGCCGTTGCCTTTGCTTTTTTGGACAAAAATCACTTGGTATAGAACATATCATTGATTTGATATTTCTATCCCAAATATATGTCAAATAAGTTTTGTCGGAAAACGTTTTTTGGATTTTTGATCAGTTTGACCAAGTTTGACTTGATTCCCGAAAATTGACAAAAATATACAAACACAAGGGAGGATTACTATTAATGATTTAGTAAACTTCTAAATTTCTAATTTAATTTAGACTTAACAAAATAAACAAAAACCTACGGAAAGACGGTTTCTCATATTTATAAGGAATTTACTATACATTGTGGGTCTTGCTCTTAAATTAAATTACTAGGATATCTCCTGCCTTATTTTTAAGGTTGTCCTAGTCCAGCCTTATTTTAATTTTAATAATAAAAAATTATTGTTCCCTCTTTTTTCACACTTCTTTTATCTCCTTCTATAATAATTCCAATTCAAGTATATTATTATTATAATATAAGGCATGATAATAACAATTGTTATTGACGTACATGTATAAAAATAATGTCCTAAATTATTAGGGCACTATATTTTATAATAAGACATCTACTAGGACACTCTTGAATTTACTCTGACAACTTATTTCCTCTGACTTCTTTCTCTTGACTTCTCCATGAATTTCTTTTTTAATTTTTAGACCCTAAAACTCCCATTTCTTTGTATAAATTCGTTTTCCAAGTTCTTTATTGTCATTATTACTTGACTAGATATCTCAAACTAAATAAAATAACAGAGTCTACAAGGTGTTTATGGAAATGTTACGATGAGTTTTTGTTGATTATATTTGATATTATGAATATGTATTAATATACAAAAAGTCGTCGAGAATAATTGTAATAATTTTAAGTATTTTTTTTATTGTTATATGAATCAGTTTTCTTTAATGTATAAAATGCGCGACACACCAAAGATAAAATACGGTATCCTTCGTTGAGTATACCTAACAAGTTCAAGTATGAGACCATCAGAAGAAAGTTACAAGCACAAAGAAGGTCAAAGGTCTTCTAATTCGTGAATAGAAAAGGTCAAATATCTAGAGTTATAGGACTTGAAAGGCGAAAAATTTAAGCTAGAATATTATAAGGCATCCATTCACAACACTTCTTCTTGGTAAGGCCTTTCACCGCAAATTCAATTCAATTCAATTCATAATAATCAATTTCGTTCAATAAATAAGATTACAATTATTTATATAAATTCCGAAAACTTGACCAGCAAGTAAAATATTCCTAATAAAGGAAATAAATCCTTATCTCATTCTCTACCATAATATTGAATGTTCTTACTAATACTTATATATAACATAACTATATTTTAAATTACAATTATCTATTTCTAACTAATAATAAAAAATAAATATAAATTAATATTCTAATTTTTTGTTCCACATCATTTCCCTCGCCTTTTAAAAAAAACTCGTCAACGAGATTTGTAATATTTGAGAATCAACAAACAAAGAGATAACTTCTCAGAGCACTTGAAGACATCTAATTCCAACTCTATAAGTAAGATCTTCGGGAAAAACATAAAAAACATAAAATATTTTGTTGTTGTAGTCATATACAACAAGTTGTCGATGTCTAGAATATCAACATGTTCCACGATAATTTATATCGTTTTCCTTCACAATGTCTATACTTTTAACAGTCTCATCTATCCCTTATCACACTAAAATTTCGAAGCATCGACATCTGAAGTTTCTTTTTCAAAAATTAAGACATTGATCACTATTTGTTTTGATATCCACATGTTGAATAGGCTCCCTTGAATCTTTTCCTCCATCAGCAACTTGAAGTTTCACATTACTTTCACCATTGGGTTGATGTTGAGACAAGGATGGAGGATTATGTTGTATGCCAAATTTATCCATAATTACTTTAAGTATTACTTGCATATCTTGCATCAGCAAACCCAAAATCTTCAAATTTATTCTCCAAATTTCTCAATGTTAGATTATTTTGCTCGAAACACGTATTAAGACGGCTATTTATATCGTCGGATTTGATCATTATGCAAAATTAAGGGACGGCTTACAAATTTTAAAAAATGAAAGGCTCTTCTGGACGTTTGGATGTACTTTAACAGAGAGATACATTACACACACACACACACACCAAGATTAGGGTTTCTACCTATTCTAATGGCTGCTAACGGTGGTTGTTGCTAGCTACTGGTGGCTGTATATGGGTATTGGAGGCTGATAGTGGTTGTTGTTAGCTGCTAGGGCTATTAGTGGGCCACTAGTGGCTGGTTTATGGTGTTTAGGTAGGGTAGAGGAACAATGGCTCTTGATACCACTTTGATGCAAGAAATGGGTAAGAAAAAGAGTAAAATAAGGGCATTCAATTCATAAACACATAAATCCGCAGATTCAATTCATAATAATCAACTCTATTCAATATATAAGATTATAATTGTTTATATAAACTCCTAAAACTTGACTACCAAGTAAAATCTTCCTAATAAAGGAAACAAATCCTTTTCATATTCTCTACCATAATCCACAAAATTCCTACAAATACAATTAGGTCCACTGGTTAAATACAAAAAGGGGTGAATGTTGTTAGGAATATGTCCTTAGTTTGATGATAACTTAACAAAACACCCTACGTAGAAGTTTAGTGTTTGTAGCCTTCAACGGATAAGCACTCTTAGGCTATCCATTGATGGTGTAGCTTTACTATATATCTCATAAGTTAAAGATTGTAACACATTTCAGTTCACTAGATTATGTCTTAGTTTTTAGAAGCTGAATTTGATTTATAAGTCATGTTGACTACTAGATAGATATGCAAGATAGGGAGGTCAAT
>PHNY01046675.1:4681-16186 GCA_003724115.2 Anethum foeniculum
ATTAGAAATTTGGAGATAATTAGGCCATGCCAAAATATGGCATAACAAGTAGTATTGTTTTGTAAAAGATATTACTAACCGGAACTATAGTGCTTTTAGCAAATTTATTAAATTTAAGGAACTATTAAATCTTATGGTTACACGGCAACGCCAACACCAAGTCCCACGAGGCTTTTCTTAAACTTGATTAGCCAAGTGATTCCTCTGAACAACTCGACGGGTTGATCAGGCAAATGACAAAGGGGTTGTTGGTTCAAAAATCTGTATGAGTTGGAATAGGAAGGAATCAGGGTTAAGTTGGTATAGAGTTGAGTATCATTTTGATATTATGTGTTTGCTTCCGTGAATGAACACGTATGATTTAAAATATTTAGAGTTTTTAATATTAATTATTTTAAATACTAATTTTATTATTATTTTAATATCTTCTTGGTTCGTTAATTTATTTTTATATGAAATATTACATTTAATTGTTTAAATAGAAATGGAAATAGAAGAAATAAATTTAATTTCCCATACCATATTTTTTTTCTCAACCAAACATAATACTCGGAATTTAGTGAAACCCATACCTGATTCCAGAAACCCAGGAACCAAAAACCGAATGTTTTTTTTAAAAAAATATAACTTCTAACTTATAGTCGAAAATTGTCAAATACCTCAATTATCACTTATAATTTAGTTAGATATTTGAATAAATTTATGTAGAAGTATAACTTATAAGTTAAATTTTTTATTTTGAAAATTTAAAACTTTAAAAATATTTTTAATCCATAAATATAAAATTAAAACAATAAAAATTGAAAAACAAAAATATTTGATTTTTTATAATTCTTTATACTTGTAAACATATTTTAAAATTCACTGACCATGTATTTATTTGTTTTTAGAACTATTTTCACATGTTTAATAGTTAAATAAATAAATAAATATATATATATTATTAGAATATATATTCGGAAATATTTATTCAGATATACACACTTTTTATAATAAATGTAAATAATAAAATATTAAAAATAAATTAAAATAATAAAATAACAATTATTTAAAAAAACCGTGCATTATAAGTTATAAACATGTTATATTTAAATGATACTACTAAATAAATCTAAAATAAATATAACATGTAAATTACCTCAACAATTATTTCACTATAGCTAAAACAAAGAAATAAGTTATTGTCATGAAAATACAAAAGTACATAATGATTAACTTGATGTTTATATTCTTTAAGCAGAATATATAATTATTTTCAAAATTTACCAAATCATATTCAAATGAGCTTTTATCCATACTTATTGAGATAAGTGGCTCCAAACGGCCACTAAGAAAAGCAAATGACTTCACCTCCCTAATTTATAAGTAACTAGAGATTAGTTATTAGTAATTATAATTTTTTATTTTATTAAAATATTATATATAATATATTTGAAAAAATATATTAGTTGATAAAAATAAAAAAATAACTTCTTCTAATTAAAAATATAAAATAATAATTATTAGTAATTATAATATTATTAAATAATATGATGAATGAAAATGAAAATTTTCGATATTTTGAATTCAATATAACAGTATAGTTATATTTATATGTATAAAAAATTGTAAGACTATTATTGGATGCTTTATGGTCAATTGCGTTTTTTTTCCAATTTATGTTAAAGAGAAACTATGAAAATATATGTTTTTTCATTACTACTTTCCACGTCATACCATCCATTACCTTACATTGTATTTTAGATATTTTTTAAAAGAACTTTAGAAAAATTATTTTCTTTAACTTTTTCTTTTATGTTTATTTGTTTTTTTTTAAATTTTTAAAAATTATTTTTATTGTTATTTTAAACTAACAAATTTTTAAATGTATCTAAAATTTTCTTTTATACATTTGTCCCAAAGATTTTTTTTTTGGTCGGATTATCCCAAAGATTTTTGTTCCTGATATTTTAGTATTTTTGGAGAAAAAAAGGAAATATCTTCCCTTTCTTGACGAAGGCTTAATAGTTTAATACAGTAATTGGGCCTCAAGTTAGGTCCAACACTCTACCCAACTTAACAATCAATTACCCGGGTTACCGGAGCCCCGAACCAGATATGTACTATGTTAATCTAGATTGAACACTTTTGTCTTAAACCCTAACACAAACAAAACCCTAAAGAAACCTTAAAATCAAACATGTCTAAAAACACAAAAATCGAGGAAAAAAACACAACTGAAGTAGCTCAAGATGACAAAGTCTTTGCTTCTTGCACTTTTGAAACTCTTGGTCTTCATCCCAGATTGTGTCAAATTCTAAAAGGTACAATTCAATTACACACACATGCTTACTGTTTTTAATTTTATTGTATGTATATATGTATGTATAGTTATGTTACATGTTTTTTATTGTTTAGAGAAATTGGAGTTTAAGGTTCCTACACATATTCAAGCTCAGGCTGTTCCTGTTATACTTTCCGGGAAGCACGCGTAAGCTCTTGTTATGTTTTTGTGATGTTTTTTAGGGGATGAATGGTGTTGGTTTTTGATGAATTGTTTGTTTTTGAAATTTGGGAATTTAGCCTTGTTAATGCGGCTACTGGGACTGGAAAAACTTTGGTTTATCTAGCAACGGTTGTTCATCATTTGTTGTTGCAGAATGATAAACAGAGGATTAATCGTTCCGATGGTACTTATGGTATGTTGTAGTTTTTTATTGAAGAATATGTTAATTATGGTTATAATTAGTACATTGTTGTGCACATGAAAGTTGTTGGATAAGAGAAGTAAGGTACATTGTTGCTTCTAATTGTTTAATTAACATTTGCGAATATATATGATTTTTGGAGGTCAGTGTAGTGGAGGTTACATTTTGTCTGCTACTAATTTTAAGACTTTAAGGCTTAAGCATAATTTGGAGTGGGATGATAATGGTGATGGTGGTTTTTTTATTTATTGTCAACTTATTAGTGGGATGTGGACTTGAGTTGTTTGGAAACATGGAAACAAGATGATACTGTTTAATCTGGCTAATATATGTAACGTTAAACACAAAAATATTAGTATGAATGCTTTAGCTTTGTTACCTGTCTACTTTGGTTATAGTCAATTTGATAAACCCCTGAGTCTTTTAGACAAATCTGCATACAAAGTCGTATTGTGTTGGAAACTCACAATCACTGTTCAGATAAGGTCTTTTCTTTAATACTTTTTTGGAAGAATACCACTGATTGTAAGTTGATTAAGTGTCTTAGCTTTCGTAAGTTATTATTTAGACTGTAAAAAGTTTTGTATTCGAAAGCAGATTCTCTAATAATGTTTTCACCCTTTTTCTGATTTGCATTTAACAGTAAATTGAAAAAAACTTCATAATGGACACAACCATTCATTTAGCGAAAAGAGAAAATTAAAGAGGAAAACCAATTAGAGTTGCATTGAACAGTTCATTTGATGAGAAATATTTAATTTGGGATGTCCTCCTGCTTATATTGTATAATTTTGTTATATGTCCATGTCTTGTTGGAGTAGTAGGCAACTAATGGTTGAGTATATGTATAGAATTTTATGTTCCTATAAGCTTTATTCTTAATAATTTATAGTTGCACTTAAGTTTGAGCTATTAAATTATATATATCCTTCTTGTCCTAATAACAAGGAGCTTGACTTTAATTTGCTGATTTGTCTGGTATGCCCATGGCAGCGTTGGTTCTTGTACCAACACATGAGCTGTGCATGCAGGTGTATGAAACCTTGGACAAGATGTTGCACCGTCTACATTGGCTTGTTCCAGGTTATATCATGGGTGGTGAAAGCAGGGCTAAAGAGAAAGCTAGGCTGCGCAAAGGTACTACTAATTTTAAGAGTTTCATTTCAAATTCTGATATAGAAGTTATTCATATTTGGTTTTTCAATTTTGCAAAGCTTCACTAGTCACTACAATATATTTTTGTATAGCAAGTCCCAAGTTTGGCTTGCATATGGCAAAGTGGCTGTGTTCATTATCTTAGTAAACGAAATTAGAGAAGATAATTGGCATTTCTTAAAGGAGCAATGCTGAGTGAAAATCACTATCTACTGATGTTCATTTCACATTGAAGAAGCTGGTAATATATGTAGGTCCCGTTTGGAAGAGGCGGGGAAGAGAAAAATTTTTAGCTTGGAAAACATTTTTGGCACTTCCGCATGGACCCCTTTCTTAATTGCGATGTTAAATAGAAGTTATAATCTTTCATTTCTATGTTTTGTCCTGAGAATAGGACTTGTTAATAGAATTTTACCAGTCAGTTTTAGAAATGCAAGAGAAAAAAATATCTCGTTATATTTCTTACTGCATGGTAGGACCTTGACCACTATAAGACTCTTTTTAGGTGGAGCTTCACTTATAATAAGGAACAGAAGAAGATATCTAAATTGTATATATCCGCCCATGTGCAATGTGCAATTGTGCATAGTTGGTAGAATGTTGTTTTACTTGAAGGCAGGCTGCTATCTTCTTAATTTCTTTTTTATCCTTCTGTAGTAACAAGTGATCAAATGAGCAATAAATGATGTCGATATCTAAATTTGTCAAGTACATGCTTCTAGTTTGCACCCTTTGGTTAATTATCCTTTTTTTTAATAAATTGTGAAGTTTTTTATATCTGAACTTGCCGTTTTTTACACCGGTTTGTAAAAATAACTGCTTGGTTTCAAGCAGTTTTTCTTGCATGGTGCTGTAGTGTAAATTCAAGATTTTAACCTTCTTCAGTAATGGGCATGTCCAGGTATATCTATTCTTGTTTCAACTCCTGGCCGTCTTTTGGATCATTTGAAGAATACATCATCATTTGTGTACACGAATTTGCGCTGGTTAATATTTGATGAAGCGGATAGGTAGAAAAAAATATCAATAATGCAGCAACTCGTGTTAATTAGACAACTTATGTCTTGCTCACTATTGAATTAATTTTTTCACGTGTGCCTTAAAAGGATTCTGGAATTAGGATATGGTAAGGAGATAGAAGAAATACTCACTGTTTTGGGTTCAAGACAAGACAAGTCAACTGTACAGAGGCAAAATTTGCTATTATCAGCCACCTTGAACGATAAAGTAAATCATCTTGCCAATATTAGTTTAGAAAATCCAGTTACAATTGGTCTTGATGATAAAAAGATGCAAATAAAGCCATTGTGCACGAATGTTCGCTCTCTAGAGGCTGGAGTGGAAAATGCATCAGATGGTCCTGGAAAATTGACAAACTTGTCAAATGGAGAATATAACGTGCCAGCCCAATTAATTCAGAGATATGTAAAAGGTACATAATGTATTATATTTTTTAATGTCTGTATCTAATGCAACATGATTTTAAGACTTTGATTGAATTCTCTACGCAGTGTCTTGTGGTTCTCGGCTTGTGGTACTTGTGTCCATTCTGAAAAAACTATTTGAGGGATCCGGTACTCAAAAGGTAAGGCAACTGGAAATTTCCAGAGTCCTCAATATATTACTTGCATGTCATTTTGTCTGGAAATAGATGCTGTAAGAGAAGGTGCTTGCATATCGGTATTGGAAAGCTATATATGCTTTTGGGTGCTGAACATTTTGTGTTTTGCAATTTGCTAGATTTATTTTATATTAGCTGCACTGCACATTGAAGGACTTAAGGTTTGCTCCTAGGGCCATTCATCTCACTTTTATTGCCAATGTAGGAAGTCGTATTATTAATATCAAAATAGATATTTTATAGATTTAACAAATTTTTTTTTTTTTAATGTATACCAGCAAATATATTTAAATTACACAACAAGTAATGTTTTCTTCATAAAATAATAATTTAAATCAACTACATGTACTATCTCTATATTTGGTAGCAAAAATATCTTGGCTCATATTATTGGTAAACAACCACCTTTATGTTTTTGTCTTTTAGATATGTATGTCAAAGAAAACCATGTCAAAGGTCAGAGGCGACGTGTATAAATAATATGAAAATTACGTTTTTTTTGGTTAAATGAAAATTACAATTTCATTTAACAACATCGATGTTATTGTATATATATGTGGAAATTTTAAGAATTAGTTAACAGCTTCTTGTTTTGTTTTAGTATTTTAGTAGGCTATTTGGAGTATTATAGGAATATTTTTTGTAACATTGTTATATTTACATTTGGTAAAAAATGTAAAATAACTGTATATATAATAGTTAATTTTATCATAGATATATTTATACGGGAATACATCATTTGGACTAGAAACCTTGTTTTTCTGTTTATATTTGAGTTGTTGATATATATAGTTGCCTAAATCTGTAACTGTAGAATATTGAATATTTGTATTTTTTTTATAGAATTTATACCTTGTAATCTAGTATATAAAATGAGCAACATAGGCGGATTTTAATTTAGACAAGTAAACATAATTTTGAACTGACCTTAGATAGGGTAACCAGTAGTACATACTAATTTTGTAAGCTTAGATTTTTAATTTCAATCTTTGAGTTAGTTGTCATTTGTAGTTTGACAAGTTCTTTTCACTGGGGGTACCCTGGTTAAATGAGATAACAATTTCAACACGTGGTTTTTTCAAGGACATTGATGACTGTAGTTAATGACCATAAGTTAATTTCTAGCTGTTCACGGGGGAAGCCATTCTTCTGTAAAGTTAAGCTTCATATATTGGTTTTTGTCATAAATCATAATACTGTATGTAATAAACAATTAATTCTGCAGATTGTGGTTTTCTTCTCAACGTGTGATGCAGTAGATTTTCATCATTTCCTGCTGAGTGAATTTCAGTGGCCACCAAATTCAGTGTCAGAAGCAGAATCTAGGCTGTTTTTGGAATGCAAAACTTATAAGTTACATGGAAACATGGATCATGCCGAGCGCAGAAGTGCGTTTAATGAATTTAAATCAGAGAAATCAGCTCTTCTATTGTCTACAGATGTCTCTGCAAGAGGCTTGGATTTTCCGAGAGTTAGGTGCATTATACAGTATGATTCCCCAGGGGAGGCAACAGAATACGTCCACAGGTTCTTAACTGCTTTTCTGGAATTTGCATATTGGTTTATATGGCTAGTTGATAACTTTACCTGGTAGTAACTTGCAGTTTCCTCATTGAATTGCAAAGGCTTCTACACTGATAACTGAACGTGCAATCTTATAACTGAAGTAGAATGAACTTTTAAAGGCGTCAAATTTGTATGACTTGAGATAGTCTACAAATCAGATGCCACGTCACTTAACCTAAGTCATTTCCATATGTTTCTTTTGTGTCTGATATCCTAATACTCAAGTAAATCCTTCTTTAGTATACATACATGTCAATGCATTATGTGAGTGTATAAATAACTGGCCCAACACCCCCTGTTACACACACACACACACATATATTGCCTGATATTAGCAATGCATATGAAGGCTGCGAAGAAGACATCAGCTTAGCTGAAGCTGAATCAGTGGCTGACAAATCAAATTAATACGTCTTTTTTTCTCATCGTCGTTAATATTAATAGTACTTAACCAATATATCATCTGGAAATCCTAGAATCTGAATAAGTTGGACCTAATTAGGTATAATGAGTTGTGTCAGAACTCCAAATCTGCATTTTCCATGTCAATAAATAACTATGTATCAGCGGCCCGCCATCAGCATTATGTCATCTTTCTGACGAATGTAACGGTTGCAACCTGTATGATTTGTTTTTGTTCATTATATTATTTGACACATTTTGAGTCGACTGTTGAGCGATAAAAAGTTGTTACCAAGTTAGTAATTATTTATCAATTTCATATTTGACCCTTCCATATCTGCTGTCCATTTTCTATGGTGACTGCTATAGGTCCTTGAATAATTCACTACTAACAGTTGATTTTTTAACCATAATCGTACCATGCCGAGCACCTACAGAGTACCACAATTTCGCATTTCCCATCCACTATAGTTAGGGAGCCTTATGCTCTAAGTCTATAATTTATCTGGTATAAGATTATTTCTAAAACAGAGGTGACTATTAAGTGGGTGAAGATCTTTCCTGTACCAAGTACGTGAGAGCTTTGACTCCATCAGCCCTCAAGCTTTGTACTGTTTTGAACTTCTGTTTGGGTTGTTTTTTCATAACTGTAGCTCCTGTGGTTTAATTTAAAGGGTTTTTTCAAACTGTAGCTCCTGTGGTGTTATTTAAAGGGTTTATACTCGGTTTTGCGTTTCCTCAATCGCAAAGAGTGTCAGATATTTATTTCATGCACATCTTGCAAAATGCAGGGTTGGAAGAACTGCTCGGCTAGGTGAAAGGGGAGATTCTTTATTATTTTTGCAGCCAGTTGAAATTGATTATTTGGATGAGCTGAAAAGACATGGCGTGCTGCTAACAGAGTATCCACTTCTCAAATTGTTGGACAGCATGCCATTTTATGGTCGCAATCCGAATGTCAAGAAGTTTGTATCATTGGAGACGCACCATTGGGTGCTTTCACTGCAGAAAGCACTAGAATCCTTTGTCATAAATGAGGTAAGGTTTCCGCTCAAAATTCATGCACATTTTTCTTTCAATGATCATAATTTTTTTGCTTTTATTCGACTTTTTAACTAACTACAAGGAAATCTCTACATTTCCTCTGTTATGTTTGTGAAATCTACAAGTTATATACATTTACTGGTCAATATACTCACGTCTATAAATTTTATATTAATTCTTCTATATTTCCTTTTCTTAAATAATTGTATATTGAGCTCAATAAGTAAATTAAAAGTTCCTAACTATAACTTGCAAGGAATAGATTAGTTAAATTTGCTTCATTGATCATAAATTGGCTATAAATTGTCACCCAGGATATTGGACTAGTATAGGATGAAAAACTTGTTAGGCAAATATTTAGCACAAAACATACAAGACAATTGCACTCAGCACAAGGTAAGTAATCTAGTAGAAAGTGCTACAGTATGCCAGGTAGGCTCAAAAATCAAATGCTGAGGCTCAGGAACCTCCGGGCCTTGTCTTGGCAACACAGAATATACTGATCTACAGTTGCACCCATATACATCACAGGGGTATTTATGCCCAAGCCCAAGACACCAAGCCCAATAAGGTTCAAAAAAGGTGTCCAAATATTCTTATTTAGAGAAAATGATATACCCGGACCTTGGTTTATCTTGAGGTGTACTCTGATAAGGCACACACCTTGCCTTGTGCCTTCTTGTGCTTTGTGCTTTTATTATTAACTATGAGAAGACAACCTGTGCCAAGGCATTAATACTTTTTTATATTTTTTGGTAATTTTTCATATAAAACTCTTATTTATTTCAAATTAATTTGTAAAATATTGACTTTATTATATTTAATGTAGAATACATTTTTGGTCAACAAATATTTGCTACTGTCCTAATCACCAACAAAAAGTAAAATTTAAATGGTATTAGTCACTTGGAGGATTAGAATTGAATAGCATCATCAATTGTATGTTTCTTTCCCGGGATAAAGAATGGAACACAAAAGTCTTATAATTTGATCTAGGTGCCTTATCAACCACGGTATACTGTATACACGTCGATATAAATTATAAAGGAGTTTGATGATGCTTTATTCATTCATATATTTCCTTCTGTCTGTATTAGCCAAGCGTGAAGAAACTTGCAATGAGTGCTTTTTGCTCTTGGGTGCGAGCATACAGTGCTCACCGTGGTGAGCTAAAAAGTATTTTTATGGTAAAGAAACTTCATTTGGGCCACGTGGCAAAAAGTTTTGCGTTGAAAGAACAACCATCATTGGTTGGAAAGTCCTTCCAAAAGCAATTGAAGAAGAGAAACCGAGACCAGAAACAGAGAGGAGGATCAAAGAGGAGACGTATTGTTAGTAAATCATAGTTTTGAGTTGTGCTATATTTAATTGGTAGGTATTACGGGTTACAGAATTTTGTAAACACAATATTAGACCTGTCATGATTGTCATCCATTATAATCATATGGGGCTCACACTTTTTATTTCTTCCTAGTCTCAATTGGAAGTTAGATAGGGCAAAACAACTATATGGTTGTACGGGGTTTGTACCTTGTGACTTATTCACAATGGTCCAGTTCTGAAATGAAGTGTGGTTGACAATTCACATCAAATTTTGTATCTATAATTGAATGGTGAAGATTTCGTAGGTGCCCTAAAAGATTCTTCGTCTGCATGTCGTTTCCTATAATAGTATTTGTACTTTTGGTACATTTTCCTTGTTAATAATTGTTAAACATGTACGAATTAGTGATCTTTAGTAGCTTTAAAAGTAGAAGATTAAACGTTAAGTTCTAATTATGACCGGTGGATGAGTACAAGGTAATAGCCATCTCAAGTCTCAGCAAAGTTGTGTTGCTGGCTGCGTTGCATTATTGATCTTATTGAATGTGATTTGCTTTGCAAAGTTGTAGAGTCCTCTCACCTGTACTGTCCTTTCTTCGCATTATTGAATAGTGGAACGTGTTATCGTGATTAGGACTAACATACCGGGATTTGGCACAAATTAGCAAATTGTTTCCTCTGCAGAAGGCCAGTGTGCCTACTAGTAGATCACTAGAAGAAGTTGCTCTCCCAAACCTAGCTCTTAAAGTCAGGAGTACATGTACTTCCCTGGTAAGAAAAGAAAACGATATGCCAACACCCTCAGACTTTGGAGTTATGTCTTCTAGGTTTAATGTGTGTAGTTGTAATCACACCTAATATGCAGGTGCTAATCATCGTTTTGGACCACAATCCTAAGAAGTTGATAACAAATTATGCAAAATCTTGATATATCTTTTTTTAGATCATACTCATAGGAGGAGCCAAGCTAATTCATCTTTAATCAAAACATGACTGGTGAACGACCATTAAACCAATGATGAGGTCGAAGCTATCCCACGTCTAATAATATTCAGATTCAAGTTGCTGGGTTGAGTTGTAGAGGCCCACAAATGTACCCATTCGTTTATATCATGGCCCAGCATTTATTAATTTCGAAACATAGCACATGTAATTTGGCCCACTTAAGTCCTAATCTAATCCTCCAGGAGACCTTACATTACTAATTTTGAATTTCACGTATACAATTTTCCAGGAAAATATTGTGCATTTATAGAAAAATCAACATGTACATGTTATAGCCATTGCAAAGGTAGGTATTAATATGTTTTATTATTTTATTAAAATAAATATCAGAATTTATTTATTTTTATTAATCGATTTGATATTTCATGATTCAAAATTACGAGTCTTTTTACTCTTGACCATTGTTACAGATTTGGAAATCAGACATAATCAATGGAGGTACCGATTTTTAATTTATATGCGATTTTTTAAAAATCTAATGATCTATTAGTTATTTATCGACAATTATCGAATCAGTTAAATATTTTTGAAAATTTTATTTATAATTTTTAAAAAATCAACCAATTTCTCTAAGTATGGTAACTACTCCCTCCGTCCCAGTGAATAATATACGTTTGGTTTGGGCACGGAGGTTAAGAAAAAGTGTAATTTAAGGAGAAAAAGTAAGAAAAGTGGGTAAAGTGGTGGGACCGGTTAATATTT
>PHNY01046675.1:27278-38343 GCA_003724115.2 Anethum foeniculum
TTAACAATATTGACACAATTAACATATATGAATGCAATAATTACAAGTAGATCTATGGAAAATATAAAACATACTTACTTGGACATGAGAACTTGTAAAATTGAAGCTTAAGGAAGTAAAAAAGATAAGAAAAATGATGAGAACAAAAAGGGAGGCCACCAAAAGGAAATGATACTGACAGTAGGGTTTCTAAGTGTCTTACTCAAATTCAACAGGTTACAGTTGGATTTAAGAGTTGGGTGGCGGTTAATATCAACCAGATATGGTTGAATTTAGAAAATCACGTGTTTTTTGATTAAATCATATTATCTTGACTTTTTTCAACCAAAAACGGTTGATTTAAGCATATTCAACTAGTTCTAGTTGAATTAAAACTAACACACTAACTACAACCGAAAATCGTTGAATTTGAGTCGGTTGATTTTATTCGGTTGATTTTAAAACCTGTTGAATTTATTCGGTTGAATTTAACTTTTGGTGGCAAATTTCCCGGGTGACTAAAAAATTGGATCCGCTAAATACAACAAGAAGTCGTTGAATTTAATTTCGGTTGATTTTAAAAATCGGTTGAATTTATTCGGTTGAATTAACTTTTGGTTGGAAATTTCCCGCGTGGGCAAAAAAATGGATGCACTAAATACAACCGGATTTTGTTGAATTTATTTCGGTTGATTTTATCCGGTTGATTTTAAAACCGATTGAATTTATTCGGTTGAATTAATTTTTTGGTGGGAAATTTCTCGCGAGGCAAAAAAATGGATGCACGAAATACAACCGGAATTCGTTGAATTTATTTCGGTTGATTTTATCCGGTTGATATTAAAACCGGTTGAATTTATTCGGTTGAATTAATTTTTTGGTGGGAAATTTCCCGCGTAGGCAAAAAATTGGATGCACTAAATACAACCGGAAATAGTTGAATTTGATTTCGGTTGATTTTATCTGGTTGATTTTAAAACCGGTTGAATTTATTCGGTTGAATTTAACTTTTGGTGGGAAATTTCCCGCGTGAGCGAAAATTGGAAGCACCAAATACAACCGGAAATAGTTGAATTTGATTTCGGTTGATTTTAGTTCCGGTTGAATTTACTCGGTTGAATTTGTTCGGTTGAATTTGAACGCTGGTCAAAACACTGACAACATTGACTTGAAATTCAATGGTATACAGTTGAATTTAATTCCGGTTGAATTTGTCCGGTTGAATTTAACCGCTTTTTCCAGTAGTGAACAAAACAAATATGGGATATGAAAATTTAAAGAATTATAATATTTGGATTAACCTTCAATAAGTTTTAAGAAAACAAACAAAATTTAAAGGATTATAATTCTACGCTATACCTAATACATTGAAACATACATGGCCCTAGTTCCATAAATTTTTAATTTTTTCTTAGTTAATTACATATATCATCTTATTTTAAATAAATTTAAGAAATACATTTACACTGATGGGTAAATATTCAAATTTTATGTGTATTAATTTGAAAAGTAACTTATATGTGCGATAATATCTCTTATATTGATTACCAAATCGATCTGTCAGACGAAAATTTAATATCTTTGGGAATATTTTTAAAATTTTGAAGTTGAGCATAGATTGAGTTGCAATTATTTTCGTTTCAAATTACTCATTAATTTTGTGTCCACATTCTTATAAGGTGGATTCAATACATATTTCCGTAATTATTTGTACATTTTTCTAAAATAACTAACAAAAATATGTATTTGTTGTGATTTGAGATAAACAATTAAACTGAACAAGGAATATGAAACAAGATACATTGTACGGTCTGAGTATTGCAGGTCAAGGAGGTCCAGTCATGCCACTTGCCCTCCGCATCTCCTATAGGTAGCGTAAATTTAATATATGTACGCCGACTTTTGCATGAATTAAGGGAATAAAATGGGGATTTCGAGTTGTATATCATGCATGCATGAGCTAGATTAGGCTTAGGCAAACCAGGGTATCTCATTGTTTCCTTGTATCATGCAAACACAAACAATATATGTTTACAGAATATTCATTTTGTTATGTTTTGAATATAATTACTTAGTTCAAAATATATACCTCATTTTATATATATGCTTCTAGTTATTAAAGAAATAGTATATACAGTATTTGTGAATGGCTTTGCAATAAAACATGTAATATCAGCTTATTTGGAGTAAATTTATTAATTCTTTACGATCTTTTCCGATAATTTATTTCTCACAGCCTTCTTAGGACGTAGTGATGTTTAGGAGTCCAGTCGAAATTAGTTTATAAAATTTATTTCAAAGTCTAGTTTTTAGGATTATGGTCAAGAGTGTTACTCAAAATTAATTTAGAGAATTTACCACAGGCGTAATAATATTTTTACAGGGAGAGAATTTGAAAATTTTGGAACATTTATGTCTCAGAAGTAAACAGAATCACCCTTGAGTCATCCTGGTGCTATATACGGTCTGCATCTCTCTTCCAAAAAAATAACTCTGAAACACAAATAGACAAGGCTCGCCGTGGGCCTTTTTCCATGCCGTGAATCTCGTTTTCTGCTTTTCCTTGTAGGGTTTCGATTAAATACACTGAACATGTAGCAGTATACATGTACGTAGTATACATTTTTATAGTACTCTCTCAAGTGCAAATGCATATATATATATATATATATATGCATATCTCCCCGTCCTCGCAACTTATATATAGACTAACTACCATGTTATCATTGTCAGCTCGAAAAACTTCTAAGAAAAAACTTCTGAGTCAGAAACAAATTCAATTCTGAACTTTTAGTTATCAGAAACTAGACTTCCATAGCTGCATTCACAATAAATTGGCACATGACTAGTGATTAGTGAACGCCACCTACATTTTAATTCGAAGTCCAAATAACTGTCAACGGATGAAATTTATCTTATTTTTATATATCTTATGCATGAATCTTCAAGGTTTTGACACAAATTTTTGGTCTAATATTAATATTTTAAGCTCTAGCGGAGTACAATATATTTACAATGTCTTCATGCTTGTCCATAGTAATTAGTAACATAATCATCATAATTGACTTGAAATCTACTCTTGTATGGTGGATGAGTATATTGTTTACAATTATTAATTACTACTGTTACTTCTACACAGATATTCTGCAAACTACATATAATTCCAGTTACTTCACTATGTAGTTGGTCCCTCTAGAACAGATACTAAGAAATTTTGATTTAAGCATAATTAACACTCCGGGTTCTAGGCTTATCCTCTGTTGCAGAGTTCGATTCTTGTCTGATGAAATTTATTTAAAAATAAATACTATTTTTTAGCTTATTCTTAAAAAAGAGAGAAAAAGGAGTAAATATATAATCCTATTGAAACCTTACTCTAACACCTTAAGATTTTAAATGAGCAGGTTAGTAAACATGATATCAGAGCTACGTATGGTGGAGGTCTTACATTCGACTTTCTGCCACCGATGACGCCCGTATTTTTAAATGAGCTGGTTAGTTAACAAGGAAACATGAATAAAGTAATTGGATGTTTAGTGTTTATTTTACAGATTCCAAATGATCTTAAACGATAGAAAGGGGGATTATACACGAGAGGCGAGTAAATCAAAGATATTTATCAACCAAAAAAGAAGATTATGAGGAATCACCGTGGCCAAAGCATAAGCTAGCCCACACAACAACTAGAGCTTTCTATTTAACTTTTATGCATTAGTCAAGTTGAGTTGAGATCCAGAAAGAGAGTGGAACATGATTGATTGCACATTCGCACCCTACATTATAATGATGTGATTCAATTTGCCTTCCCTACATTACTTAACATTTTGTGTGCTGTGACAACCTTTTTGCTATGTGGGATTGTGGATAACACAAGAATACATACATCTCCTACACCCCTTGAGCAAATAAAAGATATTGTAAAATCACCTGGACGTTGACTTTGTTGGCCTCTATTATCAAACATCATCATCATCATCATCATCATCGTCTCTTTCTCAGTTACAGAGATAGACACACACGAACGAATATTACATTATACCTATAGGTTTATAAACAAACAGCAAAAGATTGTTATGAATTACTGTACCAGTAGTCAGTTCAATTTCTGCTGCCTGTAGATCTTGTAATTTTACTATTTTGTTTTTCTTTTTCAACATACATATATAAACAATATTTAATTTGTCAATGCCTCTGTCACCTTGAAATTTAAGGAGAAACGGTATCGGAACTATTTGTAATTGAAATCGAACATCCATCATCCATGTTAGATATTTTATAAGAATGTACTATTTCAAACTATAAGTTCATTTGTTTTTCTTTGAAATTTCATGCCTGGTTATCTTTACGCGTTAATGCAGTGTGGATTCTTGTAGTAAGGCAATAACATCTGTACGTATAGTCATAACGTTATATATACGCCTTTCTGTAACAATTTTTTTTGAAGGTGGGATAGGTCATATAAAATCCTTAATTGTATATGTTAAGAAATCTTAATCTCTGTCTCTTCGTAATTAAACAAGTAAACCTAGCTAGATATGAATCCCCAACAGTATCTTTTAGAACCCAGTAATCAATTAAACTTTGTAATGGTAGTGATTAAATATTACTGTTAGGACAGGTAACGTGTTTAACGGTGGGGTGGAATCATTAAGGGAGATGTACTGTATATGTCTTCTCATTGTCTTGTTGATTAGTATATAGTTTTGTCTGGAATAATCTCATGATTAGCATCTTGTTCAATGATGAGAGTCATTGCTTTAACTTCTTGTAAGACCACTAAAACTAGCTTATTCGGTTCTAAAAATTCATGCCCGATCAAGATGTATATAGTTATTAGCATGCACATGTTGGTTGATAATGTGTGTGATTATTTAAGGTTAGACGTATTCGCATATAAAAATACCTATACAACGTACATAAATACTTATTGATTAAGATTAAAACAAATTATATATAAACATAATTTAATATCAATTTTGTAACTATGTGTCAAGTGCACACAATAATCCTGACATTTATAAATTTGAACTATTTTAATTGGTGTTATTTTTGTGCATGCAGGGGTCAGCACTACTTAAAAAAAAGGAAACAATTAGAACAAGTTGAATTTATAAGTTTTCGCGCTTATTGTATGCCCAAGGCACATGGTTAAAAAATTGATAGAAAATTACTAAAAAAATCATTCTATTATATATATACTTGACAATAATGAAATTTCTGATATTATCTCAGATAGTTTATCTAAGATAAAAATGAAATTATTTTTTAATATATTATTTCAGGCTAATTTCTTGTGATAATCTTAGAATTTTTATTCTTGCATATATCAAAGGAAAAAAAAACCTAATATCCACTTTATCATCCCTAATATTCTTTTAATTACTCATATTTGGACACTAAATAAATATATTCGACAATCTTTAAGATGCCCTATTATAGATTTTCAGAGTGTATTCAACTAATAATTCGATACGGTTTGAGCAAAATATAGAAATGCATATATAAACTAATACAAAAGACCATAAGTTATGGCCGGAATAGGGAATGTGATGAGCATGTGCATACCTAACACAAGAATCATTCGTTAGGCATGCATATTCACTTTATAGAAATAAAGGCCGGCGAATCACTCTTTTTGCATTCCATGCTCTAATGGAATGGTTACCACATTCTTGTTTCCTTTATGTATTTCTTTGTGTGTTAATTTCACTTTCATAATCACATCTAGAGGAAGAAAATTAGAAATATTTATAATGGACCCCCTCATTCACGTAAGAGTAGTGCTACATTGATAAAATTAGATACAAAACTTTTGCACAAATTGACATGACATATGAGGTAGGATATTTTAATTGGTGCTTCATAAAATTAGATACAAAACTTTTGCACAAATTGACATGGCATATGAGGTATGATATTTTAATTGGTGTCATTGACGTGAATATTGGGTCCATTTCAATTAAATTTTGACACATTTGATTTTATGCAAAATTTTATATACAATTATGTGGATGAAGCATTTTCTTTCATATAAATCTCACTAGTAATAACATCCCAAATTATCAAATACACGTCATTTAGGACAAAATTTTGGTATCCAATTTAATAACTTCAATACTACTCGTACATATTTTAGTGCGGGTTAGAATATTTAATTAAATTCACGAATTTTTTTTGAAATAAAAGAGGAGGAAACCTCTATAAATTTTATTAATTAAAAAATATTAATAATATATATATTAAACAAAATACAAAGTAAATAAAAATTATAAAAAACAAAATTTTAAAAATATTTTAATATACGTGGTTAGTTTGGAATATGATTAGTGCACACAAACTTATATTATCATTCACTGCTCTAACAAGCTTTAACAAGTGGGCGAGTCATGCGAGCTAGTGCCGTGCTGGTTCACGGGCCATGCCGTGAACCGGTTCAACAGGCCGTGCCGGTTCACGAGCCGTGCCGAGCTCCGATTCATAGAAGCTGGACTCGTGTACGCGTCGTCTACTATCACGGTTTGTGACGAGCTGAATTCGGCCCGCGACGATCCAATTTCAGACGATTAAAATTGCGAGCCGAGGCGAGTCGGGGCGATCCAACCCACTCGTCTAACCACCTCTACCCCTACATATAATGAATATAGTACATGATGGGGCTCGGGCAGAAAGTATGAATTCATCTCGCTTGTTTGTCGTTCCTAAAAAAATTGATTAGATAGCAATATGTTTAAGTGTTTGTTTAATTTTGAATATATTTGTAGATGTCGTATATCTTTTCATTATTGAATTAATTTTTTTTTGAAAGAGAATTATATTTTAAAAAATAATAGATCCACAAAATTGCATACAAAACGAAAACATTTTTACTATGAAAATGAAGTACTTCAAAGGCGGCTACTTTCATTGCTTCACAAATATCTCGAGGAATCACGTCCAAATCTCCATACAGTGCCTGTTCCTTATTCAACATGTTAACCACCACCTTAACAAAAAAAGAAGTCTAGTGTTGCATTTTTGAAAAATTAAATTATAATTATACATTTTCTTATTTTCAAATTCCTCAAGTGACAGTAGAATCCCTATCCTCGAAAGGGAATCGATCACTGATGTGAGTGGAGATGCCAAGTAGTTGTTCATAGTGTTGGGGTTGTATTTTCATTGCATAAACATGGATGTGTAAGCATGCAGAATGCATACTAGTAATGTCTTGTCCATCTTACTCGGAGTGCATAATATCATATCTTGTTCTCTTCTTTTGTGGTTTGCTTCTTTTTTACGGGGTTTATGGTATGGCCCCCCTTCATAATTAATCTCTTAATCCGATCTGTGTGCATAAATGCAAATCTAAATTTCTAGTTTATGCATGGCGTTGAGTTTATACTTTGAACACTAACACATATTCTTACCTGAATTAGAATCCTGTTTCATTATACATGTTTTTTGCACAATTTTTTATTCATCTAGCTAGATTTTGATGTGTTTTGTGGGTGAAAGTAAGGACACAAATCATGAAAACCGACTTTTACAATGAGATGGAGAATTTCGTGTCAAAATTAAAGCTTGGCAAGGGTACGTGTGTGTTTATACTTAAAAGTCAACAAATAAAGATGCAAGCAGGTCAAGGTAGCCATACTGCAAATCTTGTTTGGTCTCTATCTGCGCCTACCCTTTTCTTCTCTCTTTTTCCTAGCACTGCACTCCAAACTCGGAAGTGTACACATATGAAGGCAATTATGCCATCATGATAACCGGGAACCGTTAATTGCGACATCGTATAATTAATTAATTTTCTTTACAAGAAGCACCCCAATTACAATAACCATTTACATTGCATCCTACATAAAACCATAAGCAAGCAAAGTAAATCGAGTAGAATAGTAGGGGGTGTTTGGAATGTATTTTGAGAATAATAATAATTAGAAATGAGAATGAAGGGTATGTTAGTGGGTTAATGAAAATTGGAATGAAATAGGAATTCAAAAAATATGATGAGTTTGATTTAATCACGGGTTTCCTATTTTATACCAGTAAATTATTAATTCAAACATTTTTACTTTAATTTAACGTTCTGATTTCGTTAACCATGTACCAAACATCCCGTAATTTACAGGTAGTAAATGCATTCGAGAAATAGGTATAATAAAGTTTAAAATGTATATGTACGCTATCTTATCATATTTATTTAAATAACATAAATTGCAATATATCAGACAATAGTAATACCATATATTCATGTTCTCAGGAATCTCCTTAATGAATTAGGGTTTATTTGCCTTTTAATATAATAAAGTGGTGAGCGGGAGAGACGAATTCAGAAATTTTCTTTTAAAAAATACCAAACAAATTTTGAGAAGATATTCTTGTATTTTAAATTTTTATGAAAGATTAAAATGGTTTTTCATATATTTTTAAAATTTAATAGTAAAAAAATGTATAATTACTCCTTCCGTCCCGTCCATTTCTCTACGTGCATTGTTTGCACGCATTTCGAGGCTCCCATAAAGTGTAGTTTTATAATTTTTTTTTAAATTTTTTTTTCTGAATAAAAGTTTAAACATTAAATTTTTATTCTGAAAAAAAATTAAAAAAAAATTACGAAATTATATTTTAAATGAGTCTTAAAAAATGTGTCAAAAAGTAACGTAGAGAATTTAATGGGACAGATGGAGTATAATTTTAGAGGGAAACATATGTCAGATCCTCCCGTAATAGAATGAGACGTTGAGAAACAGGCAAAGTGTTTAAGAAAACGAGAAGAAGAATAAACTCCACAAAGCTGCGTACATACACAGGATACATACACACGCACACGTATATACTAAAGGAGTAGGCAAATATGGTCGGTATTAGGAGGCAGTTGGGGCGACAAAAGCTGCATTATCTCACATGCTCGGAGTCTGTTTCCAGCTCCTTCCTAGTTCTATGCCAAATCTACATATCACCGATATGCAATTTTATATTTGCGACTACATACATCTTATGAACTCCCGTATTGATGTATGTTACGAATAACCGAATATTACTCTACTCCTTACGATGTCATTGTCAGTTACAATATGTATGGCTACCTTTTACCCAGTTTCGTATACACACATTCCATTCCGGTGGAATCGAAATCCAATTTATTTAAGAGAAGTGCTAGTGCTTCCAAAACAGTTCCCAAATAACGATGTAATAACTATTTATTAGTCATTATTTTACATATAAATTGGACTCCGCATGTATTAATATAAGCCCCACTAATTAAAATATGTCAAGACAAATCTGGGAACAAATTTGTGATATATTTTGGGACCCCATCATTATTTAAATAACGGCGCAAATTCTAATAAATTTTGAGGCTAAATGGTTTAAGAATACAAAATTCATTAATTTTTTCTATCCAAAATTCCGACTTGAACTAAAAATCTTTAATCACACATGCATGTTAATTTATTCTCATTTAAAATATCTTATACATAACTTCTAAATAAAAATGTGTATATTTCTGAATTAGTCACTTATAAGTAACTTTACTACTAATTTTCTCGGTGACTCTTTTATATAATCTGAATCTCATAGCTCTTATTTCTGTCAAATGTTCTCAGGGGACGATACATACTAATTAATTACTACACCCGTCCCACTCATTTCTTTACAGTTTTTTTTCTCATGCTCGGCACGCATTTTAAGGCTATTATAAAGTATAGTTCCATAATTTATTTTTAAAATTTTCTTTTTCTAAATAAAAATAAAAATATTATATTTTTATTTAGAAGGAAAAAAATTTAAAATAATTTAGAAAATTATACTTTATAGGAGCATTAAAATGTGTGTCGAGCCACCGTCAGAATTGGGTGAGACGGAGGGAGTAACTATTGGTCATTCTGAAATGTATACGAGCTAGGGCCTAGAAGTGTTGTTATTTAAACTTACACTCTGGAGCAGTTGTCAATCTGAAACCTAGATAGTGTGTTGACCTTTGACCTTGTCGTACTTTTCATTTCTGGAGCCATACTGATGCAGATCAGGATTAACTAATTGTATTAATTAATCTATGTTTGTTATTCTAATTTCAGAATAATAATGCTGGAGTTCCATTAGTTAAGGCATGTGGAATCCGGAAAGTATCCGGTTATTAAGGTTGATGGCTTAATCAGCATGCTTAATTATTACCCCCAACATTGTTGTTTAAGTTATTTGTTTATAGTGCGTCCTTCGTACTTGATTAACAATCAATCTAACTCTGTAAAATCAGGTTACAATTCTGAGATTTTTTTTTTCTTTGTGATTGTTAATATATAATGCAACAGAAATATAACATAATAAATTTGGTATTTTCTGAGTTAAGGTAAACGATAGGTGATCCAGACATGGATTATAAGATCATGTTTGTGTATATTTTAATAAATTCTAATTTATATGATGACAAAATATAATATCTTTTAAAATTGACTAAATACAAAATTCGTTTTTTATAAATGATAGAATTTTTGTTAGATTGTATCAAACACTTTTTTTAGGTTTTTGTATCAAATATTTTCGTCTTACAGATAATTTTGTTCTCCTTTATGATGTATTTAGGTTAGATCAATTAGTATATTGATTATATTTAACATGTGAATTGTTCCCCAGCCAACGTGGGATGGGATACAACTGCCGCAATGAAACATTGCGACTGCCGCAATGAAACATTGCGGTAGGAGAGTATTGCCGCAATGTTTCATTGCGGCAACAGTATCTCATCCAACTGTGAATGGGGAACATGACCCTATTTAACATATATAATATAAATTTTATCAAATATTATTCTAGTCTTTATAGCTAGTCAACTGTTATTCTATAGAGTTCTACGTATTTTACTTTGCGGTAAATGTAGAGTTGCTTGGCGTATCAACATGCTAATGCCATTCCGTCATGTCAAATCTACTTATATGTCACAACTTTAAGCAGGTAAAAATTAAAACCATCCCATCTAAATAAGTTTAGAGCCCGTTTGGGGTTTCTTGAAAAATGTAACTTATGACTTAAAGTTGGAAAGTGTCATATAAGTGATATGAACATTGTAACTTATAAGTTATTTAGGCGTTTGGATAATTTGACTTAT
>PHNY01046687.1:7277-17596 GCA_003724115.2 Anethum foeniculum
CGACCCGTTGCCCGCTCTAGTAACTTGGTCATGCAGCTAAAATTGATGCTGTGTTCAATTGGACGGAAAGGAATTATATCTAAACTATCATGCACGTATTTATTTGTATGTGCATGTGTGCAGTCTTTAAATCCTTTCACATTCCTATTTAGTGGTTCAAACTATGTACATTTTTTTCATTTTACCGGTTACATTCCTTTTCACATTCGTTTTTTTTCACAAATTCTATCATTTTATGCCTACAGTGTTTTAATCTCTTTAACTGGTCATACAGTGTTTTAATCTCTTTACCTGGTCATTCATGTCGTATTAGTCATCGTTTATACCAAACGTCTTATTTCTTCATACTTTTCATTCTGTTGTCACCTAATAGAGTACAACATAAGATTCTTGGCAGGTATTAACTTAAAATCTGTTGCTACAAGTTAAATCATGATAATTCTCTTCTAACATGTTTAGGGGGTTACCTCCTTAATTTTGATGTATTTCTTCTGTTAATGCGAATTGCTCCCTCTCTTCAAAACTAAGAGTTGCTTGACTTTTTGGCACACACCTCCCAGTGCTTGGACCACATAGAATTATTTTTTTAAGAAACTTCTTTTTTTCTGAATAAAAATATTTAATTAATATTATAATTTAGAAAAAGAAAAAATTTAATAATTTTAATTATGTGGTCAAAGCACTTAAAAGTGCGCCCCAGAAAGTCAAACTACTATTATTTTCAAAGAGAGGGAGTAGTGCTTGACAGTTTGTACCCTGATTATTTGTCTGTTACTATGTTTGTTGGCCATGCAGGTAGGAACTGAAGTTAAACTGGAGTTAATCTATTGCGTACATATGCATAGTTTAGCTAAATCTTCACTTGTTTCTTTTTTCCCCCTCATTTTTATTAACAAAAATGTATTAATTTCTGCTGACAATGCTTTCTCCTTCACCATCACCTTAGGTCATGTTGTTCATCTTTTTTTCCCCGAATCTAATTTTGTCATAATTTTCATTCAATTCACCCCCTTTTCCATTACTCCTAACAGAATTACTAGTTTCCGCATGAGATTTCTTTGGTGGATACTTTAACCTAAAAGCTATCGCGAAAACATAATGATTGGATTATTTGTTGTAGTTCTGATGTATTTTTTGTCTTGATGCAAACTAGTGGCCTGCAGTTTGTACCCTGATTATTTATCTGTATTTCTGTCAGTTTAATGCAGCTAATCACTGTTGTGTTTGGTAGATGAAAGATAAACTATTATGTGTACACATGTGTGCATAAAATCACTTCCTGCTAATTCCTCTCAGCTGGTATGAACTAAGCTCAACGATGTCTTTCATTTCACAAGTTCATATGTTTCCCATTATTATATTCGCACTTTTATTTTTATTATGCTTAAATTGAGCTATCTCCTTCACTCTCCTGTCATGTCAAATTCTTCATCCTTGCTTCGTCACCTCTAACTCTTCATACTTATCGCTCCATTCTCACCCCTTTCCCTTTCCAACTAATATTATTCTGCATAGATTTCTCGGCCGAATACTTTGACCTAAAACTGGTCCCTGAAACATGAAAATTCTCTACATGCTTTATGGTTCATTCTGTGTACATGTGATGTATTCTTTTCTTGATGCAAAATAGTGTTCTACAGTTTGTTTCCTGATCACGTATCTTTTTCTGTTCGTTAGCCATGCAGCTAAATTGATGTACATATATGCATAATCTTCACTTCCTCATTCCTTTGCGATGATTTTTTTTTTTCTTTTCCTGTTTAATTTGTGTTATTTGCATCATGATAACTCTCTGCTTTGTGACTTCTTTTTGGTCTATGACTGTAGCACCATCTGTTCTATAGTGATATGACATGTATCCCTTTTAATAGGGTGTTCGGTTTCTTTCTTCTTACAAGGGAAGAAACAATCTTGTCATTATCTTATGTTGTTGTTTAGTGTAATCTCATTTGTTCTTTTAGAAGTTTTTTAGTTTTACATGACCATAACTTGTGATGCAGCCCAATTTTATTTTTTTTGTATTCACATGCTTTCTTATTAGGTGTCCAGATCAATCGGAGATGTTTATTTGAAAAAACCAGAACTTGTTAGGAATCCTTTTCCTCTGCAATATGCATCACGTGTTCCTTTGAAAAAAGCTGTTATGACAGCAGAGCCCTCAATAATAACCCACAAATTAAGGCCAGAAGATTTATTCGTTATTTTTGCATCGGATGGCCTCTGGGAGCAACTTACTGATCAGGCAGCAGTTGAAATAGTCCTGAAACATCCAAGAACCGTGAGGCTCCGTCTCTCTTATCATTTTGCTTTTAACTCTGTTTACTTTTAGCATGAGTTGTGGTTAAGTTATTGTTGTCTGCCATTTGCTTTCTTCATTAGCCATTGCAAAGTCTGTATTCCCATTGTTAAAGGAGATGGTACTCAATCATATATTCTTACTTTTGGCACTTTAGGGAATAGCCAAGCGATTGGTGCGAGCTGCCATTGAGGAGGCGGCAAGGAAGAGACAAATGAGATACGACGACATTAGAAGACTTGAGAAAGGGATAAGGCGTCATTTTCACGATGATATCACAGTGGTTGTAATATATCTGGATCAGCAACAAAGTTTTCCCAACGGTAATCCCACAGATCATTTTGGTGCGGACTGCACCAATGCCCCAATGGACATCTACTCGTTTAATTCAGAAGAAGGAGAGAGTACACCATACATTCCTTCTTGAACGAACTTGTGCCAGCCAAATATCTTGTGCTGCTCGTGAATATGCAATAAATTTTGCAGGACAGGAGCCTCAAACAGTCTTTAGATGGGAGTTCACTTTAATAATTGGAGAACGTGAGTGTTTTTTGTACATATTGTAGGTGAAGAACAATACCAAAAGGCTTTCTCTTAAGCTTAAGTTTTGATATCATTTTCAATGTTTTGGCTCACAAGAAATGTCGAGGAGCATATGACCATGTAACTTTGTGTTGTATATATATTTTTTTAAAAGAAATATTCGTTTTTTTGCACAGAAAGATTTAGTCCTTGTGAGCTGTCTTGTAACTATATAATTTAGGTCTGCGGGCTTGGCTGAACGATGTGATTAACTAGCATATTGTTAGGTTTTTTTTTGCAAAAAAAAACCCAAATTTAGGTATTTTACTGCTCACAGAAAAATATCGACTTTAAAAGAAGGATTAGCTAGCCGAGTTCATTATTATGATCCGAGTGAGCAAACGCATGTGTATCTGTTGGTTGTTGTGGCGCCAAATAGGGACTGACAGCCCCGGTCATGACAGTTGCTCATTATTTGTTCCAAGGATAAGGGCCAGCATATAAATGTCCATGATTAACAAGTTTTAAGAATAAAGATATATTATAATAATCATTTGAAAACAACAGAGTATCCTAGTGGCATATATACTTGGTGCTTCCCTAGTCCTGTAAGATATTTTTAGTAGTGCAAGCATGCAAATTGAATAGTTGATGCCATATAAAGCCATGTCTTTGCTGTAGTTGCGTACTTTGTATTATAAGCACAGTAAGAAGTTGTAAGAAAGTAAAGAGAGGAGGAAGAATGGGGATAGCTGAAAAAGCCCATAATGTGAAGATAGTCGGATCAGGTGAGAAGACGGTAGTGTTAGGCCACGGCTTTGGCACAGATCAGTCAGTCTGGAAACATCTTGTTCCTCACTTAATTGATGTTTACAAAGTCTTACTCTTTGATAATATGGGCGCTGGAACCACAAATCCTGATTATTTTAGTTTCGAACGCTACTCAAATCTCGAAGGTTACACTTATGATCTTCTTGCCATTTTAGAAGAATTTGAAATTCAGTCTTGCATATATGTTGGTCATTCCTTGTCCTCTATGGTTGGTTTGTACGCTTCCATCCTTCGTCCCGATCTCTTCTCTAAAGTCGTCACACTTTCTGCTTCACCCAGGTAATTATTAGTAATCTTATTACTTCACTTGTTTGATCAGGTTAGTATGTGGCCATTTGCTATTAGTTAGGTCATGGATCCGAACCTGGATGACCTCACGGACCCTACTATAGCAAGTCTGGTGTACTTTTTACGACTTTTAATTGTGTATATGACATGATTATTTTAAAATATGCTTTTGATAGGTTTTTGAACACTGGTGATTACTTTGGAGGATTTGAATTAGAAGAAATTGATCAACTCTGCAATGCCATAGAATCAAATTACAACTCATGGGTCTGTGGATTTGCGCCATTAGTGGTTGGTGGGGACATGGATTCAGTGGCTGTCCAGGAGTTCAGCAGGACTTTGTTTAATATGAGACCGGATATAGCATTGAGTGTGTTCCGCACTATATTTACCAATGACTTGAGAGAGCTACTAGGCCAAGTTACTGTGCCTTGCCATATAATACAAAGCTCCAAGGACTTGGCCGTACCAGTTTCTGTCTCTGAGTTCCTTCACCAGAACATTGGCGGAAAGTCTGTTGTTGAGATCATTGCCACTGAGGGTCACTTACCACAGTTGAGCTCCCCAGAGATCACTGTTCCTGTGATTGTCCGGCATATCCAATATGATATCAATGCTTAAATTCATAATTACACGTCTATACTGCATCAATATTTACATGTGTTGCAGCTTGCTTTGCATGTTAAAATGTGTAAATCCAGTTATTACAAATGAAATATTGATGTCTTTAAGTTTAAAGTCGAACTCCGATCTTACTTGTTTTGTGTATATATAGTTATATATCTGTGGATCATTTGATGGGTGTATAATGTTTAGTGGAGAAGTCAATAAACAACACACGAGAAGTCGGTCGGGCTTAGTTGTCCAACTTCCAAGCTCTCGTGATTGTCTTGATCAAAAAGTGGCTTCCTCTTCTGATATTTCTGTGTAATTATAAACTGATATTTCTGTGTACCTATATATAAACCGAAAGCATCGTGATCCTTAAAGATTAAAGAGTTAAAGACACAGGACCAAATACACTTTAAATCAGAAGATGAAGTATCTGGGCATGGTCACAACTCCACTCCACTCTTGTCCTCCACTTGCAAGCAAGTTGCAGCATTATTATCTTATCCTGTATATTCTTTCCTAAGACTTATTGTCTTTTTCCATCTTAGAACTTAAGCAACCAAAGATAGGGAAAAAAATAATTCTCTGTCATATAGCTAACCTAAGAACCTTTATCCCCATAACCCATGTATTGTATCATTGAGCTGTTCTGCACATGCAAATCTCATTTGTTTACAGATTTCGATTCGAATTAATTCAAGTTACCATTATATATTGTATGGAAATTCGAGGCAAAATTCGTACATCTCGTGAATCATTAATATAAATATATATGTATGCTGCAGCTTTGTACAAGCTGTAGTGTTTTTCTACTGACAGTATGTGACTGACGACACATTGAAAACTCAAAACTTCAGTCCCAAGTTTCCTTTTTACGAGACTCCATATTCACTGGTTGCTACTGTCTACGGGACTTGCCAAAATTAGTTATTTTTTAATATTCTTTTCTCTTTAAGTTGTTCAACCTTTTTTTTAGAGTGGAAAACTTTTCATTGATAGAATTAGAATGCAATCCGGGGTACCGAGTTTCTTTCATTATAAAAGTGTATCGTTTAATTAAAAAGCAAGTAAGTACTTCCAGAAATTTAGATAATACCGCCTTTAACATATGAAAAGATAACCCACAAGCAGGTAAAACCCTATGGGAAGAAATTCAGGGGAAAAAGAGTGCCCTATAAAATGTACATTCTATACATAAAATTAAGAATAAAACTAGTGTCTTTTGATAGTTACAAGATATCCATCATGTTATAAAAATTGTAGCTAAATTGTCTTCTACTCTGAGATTCCTGGTTAGATAATTCTTTAACGTGTGATGAGAAAACCCATTAAATCTCGTTCAATTATCCTGAAAATAAGAATAAATGAAACAATGAGAATATATTAAAAATAAGAAAAGAAAATTATATCCGATAATTTTTTTTATAAAAAATGAAAGTACATATAATTCATAAAATAAATAAAACAAAATCTAATCACAGAAAATCTTTACTTGGACACTAAAGGAAACAAAATAATATAAAGACACAAACAATCCAACAAAATGGCACGATTGACTCTAAAAGACCAATCTATATGCCATCAATTTGGCCACCCATAATAAATGCTATCAATTTATTAATCTAATTATGATGTCACGATGAAATCACCCCTCCTTCTTCCTTTTCTCACCACCACCCTTGCGTCGTTAGTCGCCAGCCACATTGGCTCCGCGACGGCACCATAGCCATCATAGCCTCTCTCTCTTAATCCCTCATTCTCTCCTCTCTATCTCTCCCTCCCTCTATGTGCCTCTACTTCTCCTGCCATCACCATCGCCACACTACCGCAATTGTGGCTCTGCCCCTTCTCCGCCGCGACACACACACACACCACAACACATGTACACGAAACACACATACCCATAGCACAAAAACACACACATGCTGCAATACAAACATACATATGTATAAATTCAATCAACACAGCCCACAACGTATCCTCATATACTCCACTTCTATTCTCACTGCATAGTTATATACAGTAATTTATATAAATATTTAGTGTGGCCAAAATCAAGAAACGGAAGAAGGATTAGGGTTTGCTCAAGAAGAGAATGAGGCAATAGAGAGATGAGGGTATTGTTCAACCTTTATTCTAATATTTTTTTTAGGATTTTTGTGTCCCAAGTGTATTTGGCATTTTTTGGGACTTTATCTAAATTAATTTCTTCTACTTGAGGATTGTAAGAAGCCAACAAAATTAGAATCTCAAGAAAATTACCCCGATTATTTGATTTTCAGCTTTCATTATGTCCTTTGAATGCACAAGCTTGAAATGTCAACCACCTGATTGCATCTATTGAAGTTTTAAGACCCATTCGATTTCTTTGAATTCTTCTGCACTTTGTTTCTCTACTATCTTTTCCAAGTGACGTGGCTGATTTTTAAGATTAGAAAATAGTTGGCCGCAAAATTATGAGTTGGATTTGAACTATCTCCTTTCTTAAAATGACATCTAAAAGCATAGTCTTTCCCATCATTTACTTTCCTTTAGTTGTTAAACCCCTTAACAGTAAATGTATTCATATAGCATGTCATTGGCAAGTTATGATTTCTGAATAAAGGCATTTTCTGCATGAAGAAATAAAAGTGTGACATCGGAAAATTGTAAGTGTGTGAAGAAGATATCACCTTTCTCTATCTGGATACCTTGAAAATACCTTGTTGGTTCGCTTCATGTAGCATGTAACGTAAGATATGTCCTACTATGTTGAATAGTAGAGGTGATAGTGAATCACCTTGGCGGAGCCCCCTCGAAAGTTTAAATTCATTAGTTGGGGAGCCATTAACAAGTATGGAGATGTTGATCGTATCAAAAATGGACTTAATCCAGTGGATCCAGCAATTACCAAAATTCATTTCAGTCATTGCTTCGAAAAGAAAATCCCAATGAACTGTGTCGAAAGCCTTCTCAAAGTCAAGTTTGAGGATGACTCCTTTAACTTTGTTGGCTTTCATGGAGTGTAGAATTTCAGATGTTATGATAATGCCATCTGAGATGTTCCTCCTTTCCATAAATCCAGTTTGTTCCTCTGATGTGATTGCTGGAAGTGTCGATTTGAGTCTATTAGCAAGTATCTTCATAGTATTTTCATAATGCTATTGATAAGACTGATAGGTTTGAAAACTGACGGAATGGTTGGGTGACTTTTTTTTGGGGATGAGGGCCAAGAATGAGGAATTAATACTGTCAGGAAGTTTTCCTGTATCATAAAAAATATCAAGAACTTTTCTGAAGCTGGGAGAGATTTTATGTTAGCAATGTTTAAGACACGTTGCATTGAGGCCGTCCGGTCCTGGGGATTTATTACATTTGGACTTTTTAAGTAATAAGAATTTCCTCTGATACAAAAGTGCGTTCAAGCTATTCTTTTGAGTGTTCTAAGATTTTATAAATCTTGAGGGCACCAATACAAAAAGCACGTTCATTGTGATCTCTGTTCAGGAAGTTGTTGAAGTGATTGTAGAATATCAATTTAGCCTGACTTGGGTGATTATACCATGTACCTTCATGCTGATGCCGCCAATGTTAATTTTGTTCCTCCTACGTGACACTATGTGATAAAAGTACTTATTGTTCTTATCCCATCCTGCATACCAATTGAGTCTAGATTTTGGTCAACACATTTGATGTCTATGGTTGTAAAGTTGTTCAAGTTCTTTGTAAGTGGTGTGTTTATCTGTAGCATCAGTTTTATCTAGTAGAGCAAGTTCATTTTCTTTCTTATTGATGGCTGTCTCTATGTGCCCAAGTACATTCTTGTTCCACCATTTACTTATGTGATTAGTGAATGAAATATATGTTTTTATTCCAATTTGATGCATTTACATAATTTTAAATAAAATTATAATTCGATTTAAAGCATTTTAATTGCTACGTGTTACGTGTGCATCATTCCATGTCAATTAGCGTAATTTGGTTCATTTTATAATTGTTTTCGGGAATAGTTAATAATTTAGGAAATAGGTCGTTTTTCAAAAAGTTATAAAACCGAGCCCCTATCGGGACTCCGAGGCCCTCAAAATTCGCGTTTTAATTTTTATAAAATCGAGAATATTTCAAAGACGGAATATTTTCGTATTTTTGATTTATTCATAATTTTTGGGGATTTTTGATATTAATACTGTGTTTATTTAAAAATAATATTTTAAAATTAATCCTCATTAATTATTAATTTTGGGCCTAATTATTTTAATTAAATGATAAAAACACCCTTAATTGATTTTTAGGGGTATTATTTTCTGTTAATATAAATAGCTGAAATATTTATTTTTATTTTTATAAATATCCTTAAAAATTAGAAAAATATTTAGAAAATAGTTTTTTTTCTCTGTTCTTGTTCTTGAAGCCAGCCAAGATCAAACCAATCGTTCTGGGTGATTTTGATTTCCGTTTTTGAAGTTCAAGTAACCAAATTGATCCTCGTTCTTTGTTCTATCATATTCCACCGTCCGTTTTTGTGAAGGTTAATTGAATTTTAATTAACCATTTTTTTCTGTTCTTCATGTTCATAATCGATTTAGGGGTTTCTTGATCGTTGATTGTTCATATGTTTGGTGGTTATATAATTATAGATCGTGTAATTATGAGTCGATTCATATACAGATTGTAATATTTGGTGTCCGGAATCGAGTTCGTCGGAAAACCCACCGCCACCGCGGTTCTTGGACTTTTCCGGCTAGGTGCTTGCGTATTGATTGTTATTACCTATTGTACTGAATTGTACTCATGTCTAGCTTCGATTTGGTTGTGTAATCGCAAGTTTGGTTGTGATTTTGTGTAACTCCGATTTTATTCGCCGGTTTTGTGCGATTATCTCGTCGGAAATTAGACCGTTTGTCCGTTTTAAACGAAACGAACGCGTCTAAACTCAGAAAATTATTGAGCTTCCATTAAAATTATTTTCGAGACCAAAATTCATTTATAATAAAAAGGTTAATTGTTTTACAAACCTTTCTGAGTCGGGTACCTATCAGAAAATTGTATTTTGACCTGATTTTGTTTTAAAAGTACCGAACCACTTCTTTTAACGATCTAGTCTACGAGTTAAATGAATTATGTGCTTACGTGCTATGTGAAGCATGTGTATCTGTTTAGCTGTTTCAAATGCCATGTTTAGATTTAAACGATTGGGTAGACAGTTGTAATAACCCCAATTTTTGTAACTATTCAAAACCCCGATGAATAGTAACTTTTGCTGATTGAAAAATATAATCAAACCGCACTATATAGGACTTCTTTTATGGAAATTCTGAGTTTGTATTAGTGTTCAATGATGAAAATAAGTGTATATAAAAGTCATCAGAATTCGAAGACGAGCACTTTTATTTTTCTCCGAGATTTCACCAGACACCGAAGGAATTAGTATATAATGTTAAGATTGAAGGATTTAAATCCGAGGATTATAAATGGAGATTGATGTAGGAATAAAAAATATGAAAAGTTTCTAGTAAGCCCTAACAATAAAACCCCGGATATATTTCTCCAAACGATCAATGAGATTGAGCGATAACCGAGCAGAAAAATAATTAAATGATCAAGGACGTACACATGCAAGTGTCATGGGGAGGAAGCTTCCTTAAGAAGCTAAAACAAGTGGCTAAGAGCTTAAGATGCCATTCACCACAATTAGCCAACACTTGGCATAATTAGTGATGTCATTAGCATGATGCAAGCATTAATCAAGTGGACAAGTCAAGGAAATATTTTTAACCACTCATTTTAACAC
>PHNY01046741.1:798-13563 GCA_003724115.2 Anethum foeniculum
ATATCAATTCGAAGAAAAATATTCAAAAATACTGAATTCCATTCAACCCCCCCCTCTGTAATTCAGCCGTTGTATTGTTAGGGGACTAACAGATATATCTACTCATAGAACCAGAATTACATTTTCATTTTACTCTAACGCAACGAAAAATGTATATATGCATATGAAAGCGAGCCTGGGTATCTTGAGAAGTGCGATGGAAATGGACACAGTCTTCAAAGAAGTGTTCTCCAAAACGACCTCAGGGTGGAAATATTGCAACTAGAAAGAAAAAGATGAGAAAGACTTCTCGAAAGGGCAATAAGAAAATGAAGGGCTAGCCATTGTAGTTACCTTGATATTTGTTATATTCTTACCTAATCTTGTAGTTTTATAGGACTTGTATTATGTTCCTAAGTATGACTGATTTTGAGAGTATCTTTAATGATATGACTTTGCTCATGTGTTGTGAAACTATGACTAATATTTTGAAAAAGACAATCTGTGTTTGGAATCATTAGTATGTTTCTTGTCATTGTTGTTAATTTTTTTATGTTTTTTTCATTTTGTTGCAGAGTTATAGTTCATAAAGTATTTGTAATTGAAAAATACTTTAATACTTTGTATCAAGGCAGAGCATAAAGTGATATATTAGTGCATTTATTGTCACTTATATGGATAAATCATAATATTAGTGATATTGTGGTTGATTTTTTGGTTGAACTTAGTTGCGTATTAGTTTCATTATAGTTGCATGCTTATTTTCAGGGTTGAATATAGTTGCAACTATATTTTAGTATAATTTTAAAGTTGATTTTAGTTGCATGTATAGTTGAACATAGTTGCATTTTTAGTTTTATAGTTAAATTTTTATGCACCTTTGGTTGTATATAGTTGCATTATTGGATTTTAGTTATAAAAATAGTTACACCTATAGTTGAATATAGTTTTCAAGTTGATTAAAGTTGTATCCTTGGTGTTATATTTGATTTTAGTTGCACCTATGGGATTATGGTTGAATATTGTTGAAAACTTTGATTTTAGATTAATAGAGTTGAATATATAGTTAAATATAGTATCTAAGTTGATTTTAATTGCATTAATAGTTGGTTTTAGTTGTAATCATAGTTGAACGTATTAGCAATTATTATAAACTTTTTGAAAAGTTAATTAAAAGGGTGCAAGAAGTTGCATATATGGTTGAATTGATTTGCATATATAGTTGAATTTAGTTGCACACGTGGTTGAATTTAGTTACAAATTTGTTTTAATATTCAACTTGATTTGGATCGTGGACCCTAATATTATGTGGAATAGGCCCCGCAGGGGCACCCATCTTAATAGTATGATTCAAAATATCTATCAACTAAACCATGTGGCAGTCTTGTTTGCAACATTTGCAACATTTGATTTTAGTTGCACATGTGGTTGATTATGGTTGAATATTGTTGAAAACTTATATTTTAGATAGATATAGTTGAATATATAGTTAAATATAGTATTTAAGTTGATTTTAATTGCATTTATAGTTGATATTAGTTGTAATCATAGTTGAGTTACAATGATAGTTAAATTTATTTGCATTACAATGTCAATAAGTTTAAATAGTACCAAAAGTGGCCCAAATAATTGTCCAAGTTTAATAATATTTTGTCCATTTACAAATAGAATAAACCTTTCCAGCTTACACTCAAATGTAATTTCGAAACAATGTATCAATTTAAACAACTAATTATTCTTCATTAGATTTCGGCAAGTTCTTCTGTTATGTTCACTTTGGTTGCATTTTCCACATTTTTTTCGTTTCAATGTCATTGTCTCTCTCTCCCAGCTTTGCATCTTTTTCTCTTTGGTCTACAAACTCGAATTTTTCCTTCTAGAGGATACACGATCAGTGACTTGACATTATCATGTAGTTCCCAAGTATCTTTATGCCCAATTTAATATACATTTTCTTTATTAGCGGCAACCATTGTTTTCTTTTTGTAATAAGGTGAACAGTATTAGTAAAAATCAATGTTTACTTTTTTAAAAACATCAATAGCATGGGCACATGAAATTTGATCCATTTGGAATCTACAAATTCACAAAATGATAAATAGAATGCATCAAACACAGTAATTTGCGACGATAGTATTTAAATAGAAAGTAGTTGAACAAACCTTTTGCATGTGCAACTTCTTGCATTGAGATCAACTATGTTCTTTCTCTCACCACTAACAACTGCAAACAAAATGTGATTTGTTGGATGAACCTATTAATTTTTTTTCAATTCAGTAAAGATAACACTAAGATGTACCAAATAAAGTTGCATAGAAAGTTTTAAGAAACTTATAATGAAATCAACCGAGTGGAGAAAATTTTTCTTGAAAACTTCTTCATACTTTTTAGTTAACACTCATCACAACTCATATTTTGTACCAAAATCAGCTCTAAACACCTGAAGCAACCACTACTAAACCAATCCAAAACAAGTAAACCCAACCTTTCAAAAGAACATTATAAAACTACTCCAAATTATATAGACATCACAAATCAACCTTGACAACTCCATTACGATTCGATATCAACTCAATACAAACCATAACAACATGTTCTATTCGATTTCAAAAATGAGGTTCCAGGTTTTCACACTAATTGAAAAAATTACTTCACATTTTGTAGGCAAGAAAAAACATTTTGTACAACTCAATTTGGTATTCAAAACATCTCAAAATAACCTAAACTATAGGAATCTTAACATATTATAATTTTTAATAAAAATTACGAAATCAACTACAAATCAATATCGACAAATAGATATACTCAAATCAACTCAAAACAACTATATCAACCTTTAACATATGGATCCTAACAGAATGAAATCAATTTAAACAAAAAAAATCAACTACAAATCAATGTCGATAAATTGATACACTCAAATCAACTCAAAACAACCACTTTAACCTTTAATATATAAAACAAAGTAAAATCAACTACAAATTAGTATCGACAAAACGATGCACTCAAATCAACTGAAAACAACCACTTCAACCTTTAATATAAGGATTCTAATAGAGTAAATTCAACAAAAACAAAAAATTAACTACAAATCAGTATCAACCTTTAATATACTCAAATTAAGTCAAAAAAACTATATCGACCTTTAATATATGAATCCAAACACATTAAAACACTTTTTGATACAAATTTATACAACTACTCCAAATTAAACTGAAAACAGAAATCAACTCAAGAACTTATTGCAGAGCAACAATCCAGAATTGAAATAAGTGTCAAAACTCTACGAGATTATTAATTTAACATTCAATTAACTTTTTCAAAAAAAACGTAAGTAAATCATCAAAATTAACAACTTTTCAATTCTTTATATCTAATCATTTCATTCGAAATTACTCAACTAAATAGTGATTTGAACGTACCTTTTCAGCCTTTCCAACAAACAACAACGATTTTGATGAAGTTTCGATATAGAATTTCTGAAATCAAAGTTTAAGTTAAGATGAACCGTTAAAACAACTAGAATAACTAACCAGCAACGAGTTTAACCAAGTTTTCCGTATATTTGCATTTTTTTAAAAATAAAAAGTGTAATTGCAATTTTTTTTTTAAAAGTAAAAGTAAATTTGCAAAAATTTACTTTTCATTGAATATTTATGAAAAAAAAACTCTTTATTTTATATTTGTTTTTTAATTTTTCAAAACTATAAAAAGTAATTTTTTATTTTTGATCGAACCAATATTTTATCTAAGGAAATGTAAAATTAAACATTTCTAATTCAAAATAAAATAAGCGCTAATTTCTAATAAAATGGAGACTTTCACTTTTGAAGAACCCGAAGCAATCCAGTCATCAATGTCGTCCACCCAACGAGTTTGTTTAACGAATATGAAAGCAGTTGAAAAACCCAAAAATAATTTTCTAAAAATTCTTTCAATAATAAAATAAAATTTTGTAAAAACTGTTTTTTTAAACAAAGGAAAACTTCCATTAAAATACTGAATACAGAAATAATAGTCACCAACACAGAAAGTGGAGTTGACAAAAACATGGAGTAGGCAAAAACATATTATTGTTATCTAGCTTACAAGGGGCATGCGTCATCAAGTGCGCCGCCTCGTTCACTTACTTTCTAACATAGTGTAAGGATAGATCGGACCTAGCATGCATGATATCTCGTCAAAATTCAAAGACATTACCAAACTCTGGTTGGTTAACTTTACTATTGCTAATGACGTTCACTACAATCAAAGAATCACTCTCAACTATCACATCCTGGCTATATAGAGAAAGCATCCACGAGGAGGTCTCACAAATGTCAATAAATTCTACTTTGATAGTTGATACTTTTCCACCAAAATGCACATTTTTATCCTGAATAAAGTGGCTACAATAATCACGCAACACCATTCCAACTTTAAACGAAGTACTTCCTTGGATAAGAGATGCATCTACCTTAATCTTGAGAATAACTTACACATGAAGCACCTAATTTTGAATATGCACTTGACCTCTATTACTATTTGATCAAGTCATGTTTTTTTGACATTATCTCTTTGTAGTCTGAGACTTACCTTTTACTTCCTTACATAGCAATAGCACCGTTCAGAAATTTATTTTCCCACACTTTTAAATTACGTGTATGCCAGATGCCCCATAAAATAGTGGCGATATTGGTAGCCTCATCATTTTTTGTTTTAGCAAGCTTCTGCAGTAACCACCTAGGGGCAAAAACTATCTCCCTCATATCATATGATGTGTTCATAAATCTCCAACATTTCAATGCAAATATACATTCGAAAAAAATATGGAGTAGATGCTTCACATCCGTGTTGCACAAAGGACACAAAATTGTGATATCAACCCCATTCCCCCTTAGCATATTCTTACAGGAACATTGTTCCTGCAAATCCTCCAAAGAAACACACGAATTTTATGAGGAACCTTTAAATACCATAATTTCTTCCATCCTATAGACTGCATACACTTATACTGAGGTGCATTTTGATCACACCACACTCTGTAACCTGCCTATGCACTATAAATACCATCCCTTATGCGCACCCAAACTATACGACCCCTTACCTGATTTTGAGGAATTCTATTAGTAAGAATGATCTTTGCATCAACATCTTGGAAGCAGCTTTGAACTATTTGAGTGTTCTATTGTTTGGAATCTGGCTGGAAAATAATCACATACAAAGTCAATCTATTTATTACTTTAACAACTTGGTGATAAGTTATTCACTGAGTTGAGTCATTTTTATTCTTTGTAAAAAGATAGATAAAGCCAAGTATATCTACGGGGTCGTTACATACCTTTTGAGGGTCTAGGGGAGAATTGAAAGAATGTGCCCTAGCTAGCTTGTTAAACTAAATCTAACAAAGTAAAAATCGTAATAATGCAAACTCAAATTTTGGTCAACTTGAATATGAAAAATAACTAAATAAAATAACTGAGTGTCAGCAATAATTCAAAGAATAACAAATTATGAAAGGCAGATTTGTCAAGAGCTTTTGATGTGAAACTTGAGATGAGGGAATCAACCTCAATGTTCTCTAACATGTCTTTTTCGATACACAACATTGCGAGTTCATTCAATATCCATGTGACACTAATGATCGTAAATAAATTTTCAACAACTTAAATTTGAAAAGTTTCTTTCAACTGATAATACAATCACAAATAGACAAATGCTAATATTAAGGTTCGATAAGTAATTGCAATATAAGAAAAATAGTTCAAAAATTTGATAAACTCAAGAATCTCAACTATAACATTATAACATGCACATAAAATTCAGCTTATCTATTTCTTGTACAAGAGCATCTAATTCAAAGTCTGATAATCCATTATGAGAGAAAGTATATACCAAATTAAAGTGATAACTCTTCAATCCATCACATTCTAAAGAAGGTTAGAGAATCAAATAAAAAAAGATAGATTATCTTAAGTTTTTGTTTTACTACTTGGACCGATGTGTACCAATAATATTATATGGATTAAATAATTTCTGGGCTCCTAAATTTTTTGGACCCAGGGCAATCGACCTAGATGCCTTCCCCTTCGGGCCGAGACTGTATATCTAGAAAACTCATGAATAAGAACTTTGTCAATATAATGAACTTGGGTGTAACGAAGATATGATTTTATTTGCATAATTTGTTTAGGTGAAGCCTGCAGGCTCAACCCTAAACGCTTTGAACTCATATAGGCTCAACTAATTTGTTTAGGTGAAGCCTGCAGGCTCAACCCTAAACGCTTTGAACTCATATAGGCTCAACTCATCATTCATTAAATTAATGAGTGTCAACTTCGTTCAACAATAATTCTCAATCCCAAGGGTCAGGAGTTTTAGCCCAATATCAAATGAACACAAATTCATCGTCACAAATCATACGTATACACGAATTAATATTATTTTACATGAAGATGTATTCTAGAAGACGTGTTAAAGAATAGGATGAGGTTACAAAAACCTTAAAAAAGAATTACATGAGTTTGATCTTCTATATGGTAGACATCTTGAGAGAGATTAGAGATTTTAATAATTAACGAAATCTAAAACTCAGCCTTAATTTCAAATGCGTAAACCCTAACAAAAAATATAGAACTATATGTAACAAGATACATAATATTTTAAAATTTTCGAAAATTTAATTTGAATTCTGAGGATCTTTCAAAATTCAGTGGAGATCATAATAAATGTACTGTATACTACTCCCTCCGTCCCGGTTGTCTTGTCCACTGTTTCCATTATTACTTGTCCCAAAAAAATTGTCTACTTTAATAATTATGGTTAATAATATGTAAATAAAAGAAAAATATAAGGTGAATATAGTAATTCAAGACCTATATTATGACAACTATTAATTATTTTTGGCTTGATTGAATAAAATGTGAATTTTGATTGATGGACAAGAAAAACGGGACTTAGGGAGTATATATTAGGTTAGAATTTTTCCAACGTGCAATAAAACTTTATAATTCTTTCCATGAATATATGGAAATGTAATCGTATACTCAAAGCTTTGGAGAAGCAGGGGAAAACGGGACCCGTTATTGAATATGTAACTTTAACTTAACACAAGAAAAATCATCTCATCTTGTAATCCAACACTACAAGCTACAACTCTGGCACCGGTGAACATGAACAGGTAAAACAGATTAACATGAATAAAGTCAATCCGGCGTACGTACTTTAACTGCCCTTTGATTGTAAACCATTTTGAGTTGCGTTACCCAAAATTTTATCAAACAATATTTTTAACAGAATAAAATTGGTATTCTGCAATAACTATAAAGGCACACTTTCCACATCTATGTACTCCCTCTGTCCCATCAGGTTCTTTATGTTGGGAACCGTGCACTCGACACGTATTTTAAGGCTCTTATAAAATATAGTTTCATAATTTATTTTTAAAAATTTTCTTTTTCTGAATAAAAGTTAAATTATTATATTTTTATAAAAAAAATTCAAAAAAATTTATACAACTATATTTTTATAAACCTTAAAATGCGTGCAAGCCCTCCCTCCCCCAGCATAAACAACCTGTTGGGACGGATGGAGTAACATTTTTAGGTTTTTTCTAGTTTGAACAAACTTTTATAATAAAGCCAAAATTTTGTTATAATTCCAATTCGGAATAACTTTTAAATTATATTATTGGTTGAAAAATCTAACAATTTCTAATATATTTTTTCAGTTAATAAACATTTTTACATGGATGAATTGTACTAAGATACAATGCCCGTCGCGGAGGGGTCTTTCAATTGAGAAATCTTATTATCTAACCGAAGGACATGTAAAATGTCCACGAAAATTTAGATAATAGAACAATCATTGTATGAACAGAAATTTCTAATATTTATTTCTGCAAAAAGAACCCTAAAGAAAAACAATAAAGCTCTGTTGCCTTTACTTGCCTTTTAAAAGTTAACTTCTGAGGAACCACCTGATAGTAGATGACTAGATTTGCTTAACAGAAAAAAAAAGAAACAGAGTGAAACGTGGGACTTTTTGGACAAGTAAAAACGGAAAGAACATAATACAAACAACAAAAAAACAGAAAGTTAAGTAGCTTCCTTGTAAATTTAGCTGACACAAACTATAACTTAGAAGCTTCTTTCTCCCCAATCCCACTACTTAGAAACGTGCTTCCCAAGCTTATTTTCTGTCTTTCATCTTTATCATTAATCCTACTTATATAAGTAACCATCTGTTAAACCATTTATTTATATCATCAACATTTCCTAGCTTTTACATATTACAGCTCAAAAAATCTACTGAAAAAACCTTCAAGATTTTCTAGCTGATCTTCTTGAATTAGTCATATGGATTGGGGAACTAGTGATGGAAGCTGTGTTCGTTTGCAGATAACAGAGCTGAAGTCAAAACTAAGCGAAACAGGGAGTGCAGTTGCTACCATTTATGAACCTCGAACTAGTATCGAAAAAGGGGAGAGTAGTAACTTTACTCCTGATGATTCTTCAACAAGAAAAAACAACCACTCTGCGCCAGAACAGAAATTGACATTATTTGCTCTGAGGCTGGCTGTGTTAGAGAAAGCTGCCACCGGGCTGGGAACGCTAGGCTTCATCTGGGCTACTGTGGTTTTGCTTGGGGGATTTGCTATTACTCTTGACAAATCAGACTTTTGGTTTATTACCATTATTTTGTTGATTGAAGGGACAAGAATTTTCAGCAGGAGTCATGAGCTCGAATGGCAACATCAAGCCACATGGTCAATTGCTGATGCTGGAATCAATAGTTTTCGTGCAATCAGATCAAACTCACGCTGTGTGATCACAACTGTAAAGTCATTTTTCAGACCTATTATGAAATCTAGTCAAGATGGTAGAGAGATCACAAGGAATAGTAAGCTGGAAATTCAGAAGAAGGCGCCTAGTCGGGTATGGACAACTACAGATGTTCCAATCCTACCGTATGCTCCATGGGTTTTCTTGTCAAGAAATGTCAGTAAACTTCTTTACTGGCTTCAACTTGCATCTGCAAGTGCTTGTGTTGGTCTTTCTCTAGTAAAGCTTGTTAAGCATAACTATGGTGAGGTAGCTAAAGGGGATACAGACAAGAGGAATCGACAGGCAGCTCTCAATATTTTCTATTCCCTGGCATTGGCAGAGGCTTTGCTGTTTCTTCTTGAGAAAGCTTATTGGGAATGGAAAGTCATCTATTGTAGATTGTTGGAAGAAGTTAATAAGGAGAGTGAACTTGGCCCATCAGGTATGGTGTCAATCAGAAGATTTTTCTATGACGCCTACTCCAGATGTGTTGCAGGAAGCATCTTTGATGGCCTGAAAATGGACATGGTATCATTTGCCATAGATCTCTTGGCATCAAATTCTCCTGATGAGCAACTGATTGGAGCACAAATACTACGAAAGTTTGCATCAAATGACCGGTTTGCAGATGACACACTACAGAAGATTGGAGTAACAATATCAGTGATGGAAAGGCTAGTAGAAATGTTGAACTGGAAAGATCCGCAAGAAGAAGAAATTAGGCATTCAGCAGCAGAAATATTGTCAAGACTAGCTGGGAAGAAACAAAATTCACTTCGAGTAGCTGGCATACCTGGTGCTATGGAGTCAATATCTTCTCTTTTACATGTCAGCAGAACTTCCACGGCTGCATCTGATGAAATATTTGAAAAAAAGATCATTTTTGACTATGAAAACTATGGGTTGTGGACATTTAACCATTTGGGGCTTCTTATACTTAAGAAACTTGCTCGTGACCATGACAATTGTGGAAAGATTGGAAATACAAGGGGCCTACTGCCAAAAATCATTGATTTTACTCATGCAGGAGAGAGATTACTTAAGGATGACAAGGCTTCACCATCTCAAATATTGACTGTAAAAAGATCTCTGCAAGTTGTGAGGATGCTTGCAAGCACAACAGGTGCCACAGGTAAACAGCTCCGAAAAGAGATTTCTGAGGTAGTATTAACCATCAGCAACATCAGAGATATATTAAGATGCGGAGGAAAACATCCTATGCTACAAAAGTTAGGCATCGAGATTTTGACTAGTCTGGCATTGGAGGAAGATGCAACTGAAAGGATTGGAGGAACGGGTGGGATTCTCAAGGAATTGTTTAACATTTTCTTCAAACAGGAGATTCCAGATAATCAAAATCAGGTAAAGATTGCAGCTGGAGAAGCATTGTCAATGTTAGCACTAGAAAGCAAGAGCAATTGTCATCGGATCTTGAAACTTAACGTAACTGACCAGCTTCTAAGTGCATTAGAGATTCCATTGCTTCGTGTAAATGCAGCAAGAATAATACGAAACTTGTGTAGCTACAGCGGATCACATAGCTTTGACAAACTAAAAGAAATTACTACTGCAACACCTACTGTAAGTTCTTGAATTTTCAGTATGTATTATTTTCTATTTTTTCAGTATTAAGTATTGCAATATGACTCATAAAACTGAGTTTCAATCTTGCAGGTTCTTAAAGCAATAATGGAAGCAGAAAATAAGTTGCAAGAAGTAATGATTGGACTAGCAGCACAAGTTTTCAGATATATGACATCTGAAGAATCAAGCAGCATGTTCAAAAGAGCTGGAGTACGAGAGGCAGATTTAGCTAGAGCATTAGTCCAGATTCTGAAGAAAAATCCATATCCGCCAATCAAGACTCCAAGAATAAGAAGGTTTACGATAGAGTTGGCAATCTGGATGATGAGGGACAAAGATGCTAACATACAAATGTTCAGGGACTTGGGAATGGAGGAGGAGCTGGAAAATGTTACAGAGACCACATCAGAGCTTGAAAGTTTCAATATTTTCTCTGGTACTGTTGGGCTCAGCCGTCATAGCACAACAATCCATTCACTTGTTGAAACCGCATTGCAATTGCTTGAAACTGAGTAAGTTACAGAAATGCAATATTTGCAAGAAGAAAAGAGGATGCTATGCAGAAGTCATAAAAATGCAATAAGCTTGTATATATTAATGGATTGATATTATAGGAGATTCTTTTATTATATTATTGAGTAGCATATATTTTCCGGTATTTAAGAGTGAATGATGTCAAATTGTCAATGATATAGTTTTCAAAATAAATTTCACTGATTAGTATTTCAGTTTCCTGTTTTCTGGAAAGTTGCTGCAAATGCATCCCACTATACTAAAAAAGAGGAGATTTAAGATGCAGTAAACATAGGTTGGCCTTTTGCTTGTGAAGTACTACATAGTTCCTGGTTGGCAGATTGTGCAGTCATTGCAAGTGAGCTTGGGCTTGATACTTTAGATTTTTTAAATAGCTGATCCAGCAATCTTCTTACATGGAAATGGCTGGAGCCTGGAAGCCATAACATGCTAGTAAAAGAAAGCATATTTAACACCTTTCAATTCTTTCTATCTTGTTCTGCTGTGGTCCAAAAAGCATGCAAAGACCTCAATTTTCTCCAACAATCATTCTCAACTCCATTGGCTATTGGATAACTAGTGATTGGGTAAGGTTTACCTTGTATACAATTACACATCAGCCAACCAAATGTTTCATTACCTAAGAACCATAAACAGGATTATAAATAAGACTTGCACTGTTTCACATCAACTAGCCTAAAAGTTGCAGTACCTTAAATACTAAAATTAGGATTATATAGAACACTTGTGCCAATCTATACTATCTATACTATTATATTAAAGACGAAACATTAAAAGTTTTGATAGTCTGGTACTACCTTACTTGCTATATTTACTAAATTATCCTCACTAATTGTCATACAAATCAATTACTCATTTCAACTAAAACATGTTACCATTTTTATTTTTCCCAACTAAAATATCTCTTTTTCCAAAAATATCATAGGCAANGATGCTATAATTACTAATAACTCCTATTTTAATCATAATTATAGTGTACAAACCGATTACCTTTTTTGAATAAAATATGTTACATTTTTTATTTTTCCAACTAAAACAGCTCTTTTTCTAAAAATATCATGTGCAAGTCTATTTATAAAATAGAATAATAATATTATAATTATTAATAACTAACTATTTGCCTTTTGAGCTAAAACACATTATCTTTTCTAATTTTTTAAAACCAAATTTCCTTATTTTTCAAAAATAATATAGACAGTTCTACTTAGTAAAAAAAGATAATAGTATTATAATTATCAATAATTAACCATTACCCCTTTAAACTAAAACTCATTATAAATTCAAATCAATCATATAGTACTAACAATTTCAATTTAATCAATTACTCATTTCAACTAAAATATGTTACCATTTTTATTTTTCTAAACCAAAATATCTCTTTTACCAAAACTATTATATTTAATAAAATAAAATGCTTTAATTACTAATAACTCATATTTTAATCATAATTACTGTATATAAACCGAATACATTTTTCAACTAAAATATGTTATCTTTTTTATTTTTCTTAAACAATTTTTTTCCAAAAATATAACGAGCAGTTCAATTTAATAAAATAAAATATTATCTATCTATACTTACTATATTATAATAGACAAAATATTGAAAGTTTTAGTTTGATTTTCATGCTTTTAATTTAATAATAAAATAATTATTACCAATAACTAACCAATTATCTTTTTCAGTTAAAATACCAATTGCCTTTTTCAACTACAACACGTTACCTTTTATATTTTTTCCAAATAAAACAGTTCTTTTTCTAAAAATATCATGTGCAAGTCTATTTATAAAATAGAATAATAATATTATAATTATTAATAACTAACTATTTGCCTTTTGAGCTAAAACACATTACCTTTTCTAA
>PHNY01046772.1:21267-34945 GCA_003724115.2 Anethum foeniculum
AAGTACACTATATTATATTAAAAATACTACATTTAATAAATATATATATTTTAAAAGTCTCACAAATTGAAAAAATGAATAAGTTGTGATCCGAAAATATCCGAACCGAATTTGACTGATCTTAATCCGAATATCATCCGATTTTACTCCGAATTAGACCCGAACTGAATCACATCCGATCCGAACGGTCTCTATATAGATCGTAATCCGAAAGTGGATCCGATCAACCGGTTATCCGAATTGCCAAGCCTACCAACAACGTACATCAACGACTTGCGTATATATTGTATCTAATATTCAGCTGGGTTTCCTACTCCATCCCATCTTAATATTCAATTCCAATACAGAGATCTCGTATTACTATGTGGTTATTTGGCGTTCTATAAATTTCACTTAAAGTGGTCAAATGCTCATTTTGAAATGATGTTGCCTATTTGGGTGATTTGGCTAACGCTCTTATTTGTCATCTTATGTTAAATAAGCAGAAAGCGGAGAAAGGGTACTTTCTCATTCACTTTTGACTTCTTTTTATTGTTTTGGAGAATGCCAACTGTCCCAACCATATATGTCTGTTTTTTCTTTATTGTATTTCGGTCAGTGTATATCTGTTCACGTTTATTTGAAATCTTAACTATTTTTCACAATCTTAAATTCTTTGCTCTATTTTGGAACAATGCTTTTATATATTAAAAATTTTAAATATAGGTTTTCGTGTATTAGTTTGTTTTAATATTTGTATAATTAGATTTAACTTTTAATTTATAGTTTACATGTTACAATTCTTATGTATTAAATGATTAAATCAAATAAGTTTATAATAGTATTTTAAAATATATTAATAATCTCAAAAAGAAATCAAAAATACATTTGGAATATAAGAGTTGTTTTATATACATGTATTAAAAGTTCAGATTCTTAATGTTTTTAAATTTTAAATTTTAATTTAAATTTTATAATACTAAAATTGTTGTATCAAAATTTTAATTTTTAATTTTTTTTACTTATATGTTACGATTCATCAAACACGCCAATAACTTATAAGTAAAATTATCTAAACACCTAAATAACTTATAACTTATGATTTACATATCACTTATATGACACTTTTCCGCTTTAAGTCATAAGTTACATTTTTAAGGAATCCCAAACGAGCACTATGATGCGGGGACATCATACACATTGCTTCAATATGTGCAGTTTGTAAGTATGGCTGCATTGCAATACAAATATGTTGATTACGACATCTCTTTTTCCTCGAATTGGTGCTCATTATCTAGGAATTATGATGTATAATGACTTGATATAAGTTTATTAAGTGCTATTAATTGGGTCGGTCTGAATAACCAACTAGGTTGAAACTAGTGTCTTAAGGTATTATAAGTTTATCAGGTGCAAGTTTTTGCTCTAATACCTATTATGCTTACAAGGAGTTCTTTTCATCAATTTCCAACTTGAATGTTGTCAAGTGTATATAGTTAAAGTAAGCTCATATGCCAACTTAACTAAATAAAAGTTTTTGCGGTGTTAGTTGTGTTTAGGGAGGTTGAACACAAAGATCCAACTCGAAGAATATTATTATAATTAGGGGTGCGGGTCGGGTATACACTTAATTATGCATGTTCATATGGACGGGTTACACGTAAAACCCTAACCCAACCCATTTATTTTGGTTTTTAATAATGTTTAACCCAATTAAAGTTCAGCTTGAATTTTTTTGGATTGGTGACAGTCGGTTAGGTCGAGTTTTGGAACTCCTGGGCACCCCAAGTGTCTCTGGTGAAATGATTGTCAATAAGAAATTGAAAATATGTTTCATACCATGCCATTGGAGTTTGTTTGAGCCGAGTGCTTTCAGTAACATATACATAAAGTCAGGAAACTGTGGATCCTCAAAGTCAGGTAGTTGTTACACATAAACCTCCTCCTATAGGTCACCATACAATAATGCACTTCTAACATTAATTTGATACACCTTGAAGTTTGAGTATTTAGAAAATACTAAAAATATTCTAATGACTTCCAACCTTGCAATTGGTGCAAAAGTTTCATCATAGTTAATGCCTTATTCTCGTGAATAATATTTTGCAACCTACCTTATTTGTTTTCTTGTTACAACACCTTCTTAATTCATTTTGTTTAAAAACACCAATCTTGTACAAATAATGGATCTGTTCCTTGGTTCTGGAACAAGCTCCAAAACTTTTTTTTTTCTTTCAAACTAATTTAACAAATTTTTTTACTCCATTTAGTATAGCAAAGTTTGTTAGGATAATATGTCATATAATATGTAAGATATTTTATGTAAAAAGTGTATGCATGGATCTCAATATAATGTGCACACAACATTCCCTTAGTTGTTAAGTTTCTGAGTAAAAAATTCAAATTCTCTCAAAAGAAAAACAGAAGTTTGGAGTGCACATTTGTACTCACAGAATTTAGCAACATTTTTTATCTAAAAAAAAATATTAGTTTGAAATTAGATTCTTGTATAGTTATTTCTACAATCGATTATTAGTTCATAAAATAGACACATGAATCTATTTATTGTTTTTCTAAGATCAAACTCAAGAAAAAGACATAAACACATTCACCTCCCCTTATTTGTGAACTACTCCCTCTGTTTCAAAATAACTGTCTACTTTTAAAAAAAATTACGCATATTAAAAAATGTCAATGTCGATAAAAAAGTTGTGATTACATCAATGTTAATTGCATTAAATGAATATAGTTAGTGGAATAGAATTTGTATTGGAAATATAAATTGGAAATGTGTGACATAAGGTTGATTTTGGAAATATAAACTAGAAGATAAGGTATGTAATTTATTTAAAAAGTTGCATTGAAAGTTGAAGTGGACAACTAATTTAAAACAAATTTTTCCACAAAAGTGGACAGTTATTTTGAAACGGAGTGAGTAACATTCAACTCATAGGAGAGAACTGTATTGACATGTTATTCTTCGTTTAAATAAATATGTTACATAACAACAAAATCTGAACTTATTTGAAAACGACAATGTAACACTCCAGTCCCACATCGAGGAGATTTGAGACTTCTGTTCAGTTTATAAGGCAATGTACTACTACTATGTGCACCAACAAATCATGATCTTTTGGATCCTATGGTGGGCTTGTGGATTATCTAAGTTGGCTGCACTTGGGCCATTAGGCTTCGGCTTATTTCGGACTCAGAATCGAGACTTGACCCCATTTTTGAAAAAATGGCTTGAGATTTGACTCGGGTCGTCACATATGGTATTAGAGCCTACTCTCGAAAGCTTGATGCGTCAAGTTGCCGTAGGTGGGGGACACGAAGGCCGATGGTATTATCCCACAATGGCAAGAGGTTATGAGGTGGGGATATGAAGCCAGCCGGTATTATCCCACAATGGGTAGAGAGGAACGATCCGGACCTATGGGCTATCTATTTAGGTCTGACGAGGAAATCTGAGTTTAAGTGGGGGAGTTTGTAACACCCCAGTCCCACATCGAGGAGATTTGGGACTTCTGTTTAGTTTATAAGGCAAAGTACTACTATTATGTGCACTAACAAATCACGATCTTTTCGGGGATTGTGGTGGGATTGTTGTTTACCTAAGTTGGCTGCATTTGGGGCAGTGGGCTTCTTCTTATTTCGGACTCGGAATTGGGATTTGACCCGATTTTTTAAAAAGGCTCTGGATTTGATCCGGGCTGTCACTTATCCGACCCATGTGTACCCCTAGCTTCACCTGTCGAAACGGGAAATGAGAAATGGAGATTGTGTTTTCAATTATGTGAATTTTGACCCGTGTACAGCCGATCGAGAATCCTATGAAAGTCAATTTCAGCAGACTGCATTTGAAACTCATTTTAAAAAATTATTATGTTTATTCAAAAGTTTGTGCATCATGCGGAGTATTAGTAATATACTTAAAATTCCGACAATCATGATTCACGGGGACAAAGCCATATCTATGATCCACAAACTTTTGTTCGTCGGGCTTAAAAAATGTGGTCAAAAAACTAGTATGTATAAATTTACACACAAATAAATTGGAACTCGAGGAGGACTCAAATTAATTTTATGTATGTAAATCTAATGCAAATACAAGCAGAGTATTTAAGTATTAAATTAATTCTTGGGATGTGATACTCGAAAACAAGTTAGCCTAACTAACACATTCCAATAATCAGAGGTAAAAAAGCTCAACTTACAAGCAGAGTGATAAAAAATAGTTAAAATCTATTGAACTGAGTGCAAAGTTTAAGAATGAATATTGGGATAATTGAACAGAGTACATATTCATATTCATATGTACACATAAACACGTAAGCTCCAAAAGAGGAAAGACGAGTTACTAATTACAAGAAGCTAATCTGGAAATGTTAGTAAAGAAATAAATGGTTAGGTAAAGAATGCCAAGTTGTCACTCTCAACTACCTGATAAATAACAATACAACTGCCTCAAGTTGATTGGAATCATCAATCATCAACTTTAACAACATATATGGACTAAAGTAAGTGTGTAATATAATAGAGCACGCGGTAAAGGCACAACATATATAACATATATTTTAACCTAGGTTAAAGTAAGACAAGCTTATGAATATATCGACCTAAACCTAATGGACTTATTGGGCCAGCAGAGTAACAGTAACATATATGGACTAAAGTATATATTCAGGTTGGGTTGGTTTATATATTTTTTTTTAAATAACCCATACCCAACCCACAAAACTCGGGTTGGGCCTTATTTAAACCATTCAAATTTTGGTTTATTTTGGGTCAGCCTGGTCGGTTAAAAAGAGGGTTAAATAAGATCGGGTTAATCGGGTTATCCAACCCATGTGCACCCGTAGCTTCACCCGTCGAAACGGGAAATGAAAAAGGGAGATTGTATTATCAGTTCCATTTTACATATGGAATGAGTACGAGAAAATGTGAATTTTGACCCATATACAGCCGATTGAGAATCCTATAAAAGTAAATTTCAGTAGACTGCATTTGAAACTAATTTTTAAAAATTATTATGTTTATCCAAAAGTTTGTACGTTGTGGCGGAGTATTAGTAATATACCTAAAATGCCGACAATCAGGATCCACGGGGACAAAGCCATATCTATGATCCACAAACTTTTGTTTGTCGGGCTACAAAAATGTGGTCAGCGAAACAGTTAAGTATAAATTTACATACAAATAAATTGGAACTCGAGGAGGACTCAAATTAATTTTGTGCATGTAAATCTAATGCAAATACAAGCAGAGTATTTGAGTATCAAATTAATTCTTTGGATGTGATACTCGAAAACAAGTTAGCCTAACTAACACATTCCAAGAATCAGACGTGAAAAACTTAACTTACAAGCAGAGTGATAAAAAAGTTAAAATCTATTAAACTGAGTGCAAAGTTTAAGAATGAATATTGGGATAATGGAATAAAATACATATTCATATTCATATGTACACAGAAACACGTAAGCTCCAAAAGAGAACAGACGAGTTACTAATTACAAGAAGCTAATTTGGAAATGTAGGTAAAGAAATAAATGGTTAGGTAAAGAATTCCAAGTTTTCACTCTCAACTGCCTGATAAATAACGATACAACTGCCTCAAATTGCTTGGAATCATCAATCATCAACTTTAACAACATATATGGACTAAAGTAAGAGTGTAATATAATAAAGTAGGCGGTAAAGGCGTAACACAAATTAAATATATTTTAACCTTGGTTAAAGTGAGACAAGCTTATGAATATATCGACCTAAACCTAATGGATTTATTGGGCCAGCAGAGTAGCAGTAACATATATGGACTATAGTATATATTCAGGTTGGGTTGGGTGAGAGATTTTTTTTTAAATAACCCATACCCAACCCACAAAACTCGGGTTGGACCTTATTTAAACCATTCAAATTTTGGGTTATTTTGGGTCGGCCTGGTCAGTTAAAAACATGGTTGGGTAAGATCGGGTTAATCGGGTTATCCGACCCATGTGCACCCCTAGCTTCACCCGGTGAAACGAGAAATGAGAAAGGGAGATTGTGTTTTCAATCCCATTTTACATATGGAACGAGTACGAGAAAATGTGAATTTTGATCCGTATACAGCCGATCGAGAATCCTATGCAAGTCAATTTCAGCAGAATGCATTTGAAACTCATTTTAAAAAATTATTATGTTTATTCAAAACTCTGTGCATTATGGTGGAGTATTAGTTATACACCTAAAATACCGACTATCATGATCCACGGGAACAAAGTCATATCTATGATCCACAAACTTTTGTTCACTGAGCTACAAAAATGTGGTTAACAAAACAAGTAAGTATAAATTTACACAAAAATAAATTGAAACTCGAGTAGGACTCAAGTTAATTTTATGTGTGTAAATCTAATGCAAATACAAGCAGATTATTTGAGTATCAAATTAATTTGTTGGGATGTGATACTTGAAAAAAAAGTTATAACCTAACTAACACATCCCAATAATCAGAGGTGAAAAACTCAACTTACAAGCAGATTGATAAAAAAGTTAAAATCTATTCAATTGAGTGCACAGTCTAATAATGAATATTGGGATAATTGAATAGAATACATATTCATTTTCATATGTACACAGAAACAAGTAAGCTCTAAAAGAGGAAAGACGAGTAACTAATTACCAGAAGCTAATTTGGAAATGTTGGTAAAGAAATAAATGGCTAGGTAAAGAATGTCAGGTTTTCACTCTTAACTACCAGATAAATAATAATACAACCTCCTCAAGTGCTGCTTGCTAATGTAGTTGATTAATCGTATCAGAACCATTAATCATACAAAAGTATACATGACAGCCCGAGTCAAATCCCGAGTCTTTTTCGAAAATCGGGTCAAATCTCGATTTCGAGTCTGAAATAAGTCGAAGCCTACTGGCCAAATACAGCCAACTTGGGTAAACAACGAGCCCACCACATGCCCCCAAAAGATCATGATTTGTTAGTGCATATAGTAGTAGTACTTTGTCTTATGAACTGAACAGAAGTCCCAAATGACCTCGATGTGGGACTGGGGTGTTACAAACTCCCCCACTTAAACTCTTGAAGTCCTCGTCAAGCCTGAATAGACTGCCCATAGGTCCAAGATCGTACATTCCTAGTCATTGTGGGATAATACCGGCTGGTATCGTGTCCCCACCTCCGGACCTCTTGCCATTGTGGGATAATACCACTAGCCTTTATGTCCCCACCTCCGACAACTTGACGCATCAAGCTTTCGAGAGTTGTCTCTGATACCATATATGACAGCCCGGGTCAAATCCGAGCCTTTTTAGAAAATCGGGTCAAATCCCGACTCAGAGTCCAAAATAAGTCGAAGCCCACTGGCCAAATGCAGCCAACTTGAGTAAACAACAAGCCCACCACAGTCCCCCAAAAGATCATGATTTGTTGATGCACATAGTAGTAGTACTTTGCTTTATAAACTGAACAGAAGTCCCAAATCTCCTCGATGTGGGACTGGGGTGTAACAGACAACACCCCAAGTTTAGATTATATCTGGTAGGACAAAAAATAAAAGTAAGTCTAAGAATCTTCGGTTTGTATTGATCTACAAAGATCTTGTATATACATGTTTCATTTAAAACTTATTCCATTATGGGTCATTTGGTTCGAGAAGCGTTATGGGGTTCGAATCAGGAATCAGGTTAAAGTGGTATGAGGTTGATGTATCATTTTTGATATTATGTGTTTTGTTGAGTATTGGATTGGATATTGTGATTTAAAATATGTTAGTCATTAATTTCAATTATTCTAAAATATTTTTTTATTTATTATTTTAATATTTTTGGTTCAATGATTTATTTTTGTACTAAATATTTATGCTTTATTACTTAAAGAAAAATAAAAATATTATATATAAAATTGATTCACATACCCTTACCTGATACTCACCTCCCCTTTAGATATGAAAAATTCGTATCTTAGGGGTTTCAAGAATGAGTATCAAATATTTTTTTGCTAAACCAAACATCAGATATGAGGTTGATATGAGGTTGTGATGAACGAAACCTATGTCTATTCCAGAATTACTCAAATCAAACGAAAGTTCACTTTAGTTTCTTTATATAAGAGCGTGTTGAATACCAATACTAAAATACATATAGTTATTGTTGAATTATAATTTACTAGTTTACACCCGTGCGATGCACGGGTTCCTCTTAATATTTTTTGTATGATTTTAATGATAGTTTATAAATATTTAAATATTAAAATAATAGTTATACAATTATAATTATAACTGAAATGTGTATAATTTCAAAGTAATATGAAATAGTATACAGAATAGTATATGATTAATAGATTTGAACTATTCACTTTATTTGTAATTTTATAAATAATAATGTAAATAATTGTTGTTGTGATTCGAACTTGGGAAGTTATTTGTATCTTTACAAATAATAATATGACTGTTTGTTGTTGAAAGGTTTCGAACCTAGAAGTTTGGGTAGTGCACTATTGTAATATTTGGATAATGTTTGTTGTTAGGGTTCTACTAGGAACTTATTTGTATTTTTATAAATAATAATAATTGTTGGATGGATTCGAACCTAGGAGACTTATTTTTATTTTTATAAATAATAATATAAATGTTTGTTGTTTGAAGGATTCGAACCTGAGAGCTTGGCTAGTGGATTATTTTAATATTTTGATCTAACTGTTCTGATCATCTGATTAAAAAGATCCGATGATGGTAAGAGATGATAACCAAAATGGAAGTTGAACCAAATCATATCATATTCCGGTTATTATAGTTTAGTATAGAAGTATAGACAATAGAAAAAAAATATGTTTATTGTGGTAAAGTAAAAATTGAGTTTCAATGCATATTTTTAAATAGAAAAAAATATTCTAAATTTGACTTATCTCTCGTACAACTGTGTTTTAGAAAAATGAATGCAAGTTTTTATTTCTTGTTTCTACTTTGTATGCTTGCATGTCGATTTTTCCAACATTTATATTTGTTTCATATTTAGTACTAATTATAACATTATGTTATCCAAAATTAATATTAACCATTAAATTATCACTTATGGCATAACATTTAACAAGCATATCCGTGCTAAAATAAATAGTCATGGTTATATTATAAAATTTAAAAGTAATTTTTTATACTAAAATATTGTTTATAGTTCAATATGTAAATTTTAAAATAGCACGAAAAACTAATCAAACTTCTTAGAACATATTCAGTGTACTAGTGACACTATGTCTATGTTTTGAACTAAAATAAGATCACACAACTTCAAGAAAATACTGAACATGAATATAAGATGGGAAAATGTTACACTTGTTGCTATAGTATTATAATATGTAATTTACAGAGTGACATTTTCTTGTCACTTATAGTTTGAATTCAATACTATGTAATATCGTGATATCCGACCTTTTAATGCTTTAGGTGTGTTTCTATACTCTTTATTAACTAGCATAATAACCCGTGCTAGGCACATGTTATTTTCTAGATTTTTTTTTGATATAATGATATAGTATTTTTGATTGGTTTTTATAAATTGTACAAGTCTCACATATATATGTTATAAATTGATTAATTATCAATGTGTATGATTTACATTTAAGATATTAGCAACCTACAACGTTGCTAATTTAGGTCATTAAGAAAAATTATATATTTATTTGTTTATGTCATGTAATTTATATTTACTGAATCAGTGCAGCTTGTATAGTTAGTCTATATTTAAAAAGAGAAAATTAAAAGTTAATTTATAGAATGAAATCGTCTGTATATCCACATGAAGTACACTAAAAAATAATACATATGTTGAATTGTATCCAATTGCAAAAGTTGAACGTTAATGTAAGTTGTTTTTTGACGGAAATATGTTAGTTTTTGAAATATTGACGTCTAGGTTGATATTATAGTATTTAAATATCATAATCCATGAACTAAAATTGACTCGGACCGAATAAAATGTATCATGAATTATCGAAGGTACATTGGTCATTTCACTAAATAAATTGTCTCATGAATAGAAACTCTTTGTTGGGTGATATCTATATTCGATTTTCTATACGAACAATTTTTCTAGAAATATTAAATGTGAGGGTATTTTTGTCATTTCAAACTGAATAAAATGTCTTGTGAATTTTCGAGGGTATTTCAGTCATTTCACTGAATAAAAAGTCAATTTACATAAATGATAATTTTTTATATTTTAGAGTCATCATGAATAAAATGTCTCATCAATTAAAAATCTATGTTGGGCTATTAATAATATGATAGATGATAGATAAATAAATTCAATTTTAGAACTCTCAAATAATTTAATAATTATGTTGGATGATAAAAATTAAATGTATTATATAGATAGATAATGTATAATAGACAATACAAAGTACTAATGTCAAAAGAAAAGATGGTTAAAAAATTATTAATAAGTTTCAATATTTAAAATACCAAATATTTATTCTTTCAACGACACACAAGCACACATAATAAATTTATAATTAACAACACATAGTGCTAAGTAGCTCAGTGGTATGATGTATTGCAAAGTAAGGGTGAGACCCGAGTTGGATCTCCACCAATGAAATATAATAATATTAAAGTATCCAAAGCATCAAATTTTGATACTTACCTTATTTATTCTTACTTTAAAATCAAGTTTGATTTCACACAATTACGTAATTATACAAAATATTTATATAATTAACCTTATTTGATTTCTCCATGGTTCAATTCCTAACGACTATGTAATTATACAAGATTTATTTATAATGAATTTTTTATGATTTCAATTAGGTTCAATTTGATATGACTCAGTTAAATAATATTTATTTATTATACGCTCTTATCAAGTTCAATCTTTGCAAGGACTAATTTAATTAGATCTAAATACATAATCAGGATCACCTTGTGTGACATTATCAAGGTTACACAATAAACTGTAATACGGAAGCGTACCTGATTCCATGACGGTAGATATGAATAAGGATTGTGGGAATTGATCTTCTACAGACTTGATTCGCCTCTAGCCGTATCTCACTCGAACGGATGGAAATAGAGGAGTAAAAGTTTATTACAATTGATTCGCCTCTAGAAATATGCCCAAGAAAACTTTAGGTGTCAAAGTTTTAATAAGTGGATCCGCTAGCATAAAACTTGTCCTTATATACTCAATAGACACTATTTGATTATGCAATCTCTCTTTAATAACTAGATATTTAATGTCTATATATTTAGACAAAAAAAATAACCGTAAGTAGATTTTCTTATATCTACGTAACCAGCAAGACCAGAATCGGGATACCCAGTTATCTCCAAATTTTTCGACTTCTGATAAACAAGCATGTAATCTTCTTGTTCCTTGCAAGTACCTTATAACCCGCTTAATTACAATCCAATGATCCATTCTGGGTTTTACTCACAAATCTGCTTAACATACCTACAATGAATATCAAAACTGATAGGTTACTAACTTGAACATACACAAGACTCTCTCGATAACTGATGCATAAAAAATGTTCTGCATCTCCTTTCCTTCAAGATCATTCTTAGGGCACTTTTTTAGACTAAACTTGTCTTTTTTAGCGACATGAGTATTTATTTGTGCACAATCTTTCATTGCAAAAGTATATCATCGACATAAAGCACAAGAAATATGAATTTACTCCCACTGAACTTGTGATATATGCATTTTTCAACAATATTTGACTCGAAACCGTATAAGACAATAGTTTGATGAAATTTACGATTCCGCATACGGAATACTTGCTTTGTACCTGATCGATTATTTATATTTACAAACTAGGGGATTGACTAAGTGGCACTTACTCTTGAGGTTATTGAGTTTGTTCTTCTCGAACATCATCATGATTTTGAATAGGAAATTGTATAGGTATATCCATATTGTTGTCTTAAACTAAATGAGGTAAAGAAACTGAAACTGATTCTTTCTCAAACACAACGTCCCTAACTTTATCTCCCCCTCAAATTCAACATCCTTAAAAAATTTAGTATAAAAAAATAAATTTAATAATAAGATTTAATTGGGACGTGCTTCCCGCGCTTTGATTTAATTTTAAACAAAAATCGAACCGTTGGCTTGGTTGTGATTGTGGTCTTCAATTATAAAAATCAGAATTAATTGATTATCATTTTAATTTTAGGATGAAATAGAACCAAAGTGACCATATTCACCCTTACTCATCAGATTCAAATATATATTGTTACATATATCAACCAACCAATCAATTAAGTTTTCTTTTCGTATTTGATATATGATGAGTGATGACAATGTCATGCATGGAAAAATTGCTGTTTCATATCTCAGTAATTATAATATGGAAGGATAAATAAACACCATTCCAGACCAAGCCAAACACTAAAATAATGAATAAACAAGAGTAATCTGAAAATCTTAATGAAATGTAACATGTCACTTCTAGCTAGTGTTATGAAAATCACTAAACGCCGCCAAGTACTCGTTTTTTATGTTATAACTCATTCGATTTTTGAGTAATCAAGTAAGAAAATAATTTGTAGAAAAACAATCATAGTTCTATTTAAATTTTAATAATTAAAAACTGGATTATTCATTGTCTTAAGTTGTCTAGAGTCAATTTTTATAATATATTTGTCAAGAGTCAATTTTTTATAATATATTTTAAAAATAAATTATAATAATTTTATTTTCTAGCTAAGTAAATATTTGGGAGGTTTTGTAGGAAGGAAGGGCTTGCTAAAGAATCCTATCTCAGTTTGAAAGGAACTTTTGCTACATGTATGTGGATTCGGATACTTCAATTCTCTAGCTTCTTTTTAGCAATATTCACTGTTTTAGCCCCAACTTTCATTCCTTATTTTATTTTTACAATTGTTTTTATCTTTTGCTCTTTCGCCAAACTCGTCACATTTTCCATGTGAGAAAGAATTAAAATTTCATAGTAGATTGATAAGTTGCTACCCAAAAGGCTATCCAGTTCTCTAATTTTTTTTTTTTTTTTTGTCAAATTTACTAGTATTTTTGTATTTACACAAATTTGAATTTCAAAAACTAGCTCCTTTGATTTATTCGCTTGATAATTAAAATTAAAGAATAAAAATATTTTACTTTAAATTATTGATTTTAAAATTTTAAAATTTTTAAAAATTTTCAATAATTTTTTTTAATTTTCAATTTTCCTAATTTTTAAAATATATTAAATTTTAGTTTCTAAGAATTTTAAATTAAAAACTTTTTTTCAACTCTAAAAGAGATAAACATTAATTAACTCATAATCCCAACTCTCCATCCCATACAACAAGGTTTGAACCCACGCTTACACAACTTTTACATCCAAACAAAACAAGGCAACTCAAACCAACAAAACCAACCACAATCCCAACCCCAACAGGCCCTAAAGCTTTACAGAGATGGGGCTTCTTACTACATATTTATCGGACATCCACACTAGTGATCCTTGAACAAATGGAGTCTTGGGAACATCACCCCAACGGCTAAACTTCACTTTATATGTAAGCTGTTGGTTCACCTTAGAAAACTCAAGGCTTGCTGGTGTTACGCTCACCATAACACCAGGTGGCGAAACAATTCTCGAAGTGTAAGACGAAACTGCATCACCAACGTTAGTCACAACTCTGGAGTATTCTACTGCAGAGGAGCCTAATGCAATCGAGAAAGAAGGGTAATTTAACTCAGC
>PHNY01046815.1:271-10978 GCA_003724115.2 Anethum foeniculum
TCGGTTCGGTTCGGTTCAAAATCGGATTGGTTTATGCGGATTATGCGGTTTAACCCGAACCGTGATCACCCCTAAATACTAGTAAGACATATACTTGGGATGGTGTTTTGAATTATAATTTATTAAAAAAATTTATGTTCAGTAATGATATCTTACAGCTTAATTATGCAGGGGTTTTTTTTTTTTATGTCTATAAATTTAATGTGTTATAATCATATTAATGTGTTATACATTAGTATTTGCTGCATTTACATATTAGATGACTGAGAATGTATCTTAACCTTTGCTGAGGAACAACTTGACTAGGTGTGACCTTATTCAATTTATATTTACTGCCCAGTTCGCTGATGCTAATGAAAAAAGGTAAAGCTAAATTCAGGCAGTAAAAAATTACTTTCCAAGTCCTTCCAATGCAGTTGAAGTATAGACAACAGGAAGAACTTAACTCTATTTGGTACAAGTACAATATAACCCCCTAAATCCTGCCAAGTGCCAAGGGTGGTTTGTGTTTAAATGAGAGGAATGCTTTGTCTCTGGTGGTACAATATAAACCCTAGCACCCTGCCAAGGGTGGTTTATGTTTAAATGTCAAGAATCAGGTATTCAATGTAGCTTATAGATGAGAGTAAACTCAAATTATCTCTGCACTGAACCTTTGCATCATTAGCGTCAAGCAGTGAAAGGAGAGGTAAGGTGTTTCTCTCTCTCGCCCCTTTCTATTGTTGTGAGATCATCAACCTTCATGTGTACATTGCTAGCGTAATACAAGGAGAAAAGAAAAACAAAAACACAGAACTGTAAAAATATGAATATAGATGTCTTTTGTCATACAAAAATGTATGTAAACTGTAATTTTTTTCAGGATATTTGTGTTTTCGTAATCGATATGCCACTGTTTTACTTTAGATGTTTGATTTGGTATTATAATGTGGAATTAGAAGCATCGGAAGAATTAATTTGCATTTAAAAAATTAGCAAAAACAAAAATTGCAAGTAAGATCAGAAGAGGACAAAGTAGATGAAAGATGACTATGATTTGATTAGGTTCCTAGTTACATCAATATCCTGGAATTGTATAAAACTCTAGCAAGGGTTTTGAAATCCTCTTTGTTAGAACACAGACGTTGCATCTGGAGCAGTGTGTTGGATATGAATAAGGATCCGGACCCTTGAAACTATATGAACACCTTAATTTATTTAGGGCTATATGTTTTTGGAAAACTTCTATAAATGGCATTAGCCAATTTTTTTCAAGGCCTACCATTTTTATAGGCATGTTACATGGTTCTTGACATTATTTGACCAATATTCTCTCTGTATTATCATTCTTATTCTTGCCAATTAGTTATATGCAAACTTATATGTTTCACCCATTTACGTATAAATACATATATATATTTAAATTAAAAAACACGCGTCATTGTTAGCGTTCACCCCATCTCCCTATATATTTCTCGAATCAAAATCTTGCAACTGGCCATTTACGTTTATAAATACAAGTAGTCTCCAGTGCAAAATAGATTATATAGCAATACACAAATAGCAATGTGCGTACATTGCCCTGAAAGCAATTAACAGTGAAATCTTCAGGGTAAAACAAAATTTCATGAACATGCATGATGATGCACATTTATCTCCTGTACAAATGACTACATGAGACAAATTTACACACTTTAGGAAGCTGACAAAGGTCACCTAAAGAATCAAGATTCTCCGTTTTTGTCTGGCAGGAAACACGTCTCTTGTAGTAAAACCTGATCTATTCGCTAGTCTGCTAGATGATGTTAGCTATCTCCAAAAATTGTTACACTTGTCAAAAATGGTATTTAGAGTATGTGCCCACCAGCTTACCTATAGCACATCATATTAAAAATGGTGTTTGAGTTGCTGGGGACGAAGCCAAGGCCACCTCTGGCCATAGTGTCGTTCCGCTCCTACCCGTAAGCGTCCCCGCCTCTGGCAATAGTGTCAGTCCACCCCTACCCGTAAAGCTAACATTAATGCATTGCCAGACTTTTACACTTCAATTTTGTTTTGATGCATTGCTATATCCTAGAAACTTGAAAACCTTTCTTTTAAATATTTGAGCTAAGCTTGCAATTTCTGATTCCCTCATATTCCTAATCACTGTATCTGACTGCCATAACCACTTGCCTTTACGTGACAACCTGTTTGCAATATCGATGGTCAAGAAGGCCATGTCTCTGCTGTTTGTCAAGACTCGCAAAACAGGAGCAGAGTATTGAGCATTTGACACCAATCTATTCAAAAAGATCAGTGCTTCTCGAATCAGCAACGTTCTGCACGTACAAAGAGAGAGGAGATGGTTTAGAATGAGGTACGTAGAAATTGTGGTGGAGAATTCTAACCACAATCTTTACAATAAAAATTACATAAGATGTTAGTAAATCATTAGAGAAGTTGATCGATAAACTAAATAAGTTTGTCACTCGAAAATGTAGACCCTGCTATAGTTATGTTTAGAATTATGTTTGTTTACCATGCCATATCCCAATTCAACCATAAATACTTAAATAGTCATCAAAGAGTAGCAGATTATAGCAATAGAGCCCTCAACAGAATCTGATAGAAAACAAAGCAACTAAAGAAAATATGTCAACTGCCATTAGCACCAAACTGATGGGCAGAACATCTGCAGCAGGGGGAGAACTATACAATAACAAATAACTTACCGCTCTTTAAAAATTTCAGATGAATGAATAGACTCTGAAGCTTCCACATCCATCTCCACTACCAACATCTTCAATATTAGTGCAAGGAAGTTGGTCCTCTTTGAAAACTCGTGACTTAATAGAATTTCAAGGCCAGATTTTCCTGATGACACTAAAAAAGCCAGCAAAATAATAGCATTCCTTCGAAGCTGCAAGACCTGAAAATTAGATGCAATTGAAATTTGTTGGAAATTAACCCTATAACAAAGCATTTTTAATTTATTATTTATCTAAAACCTATATGTTTCATACGAGTTCAAAAGAAAATAATCAATGTCGCTGAACCTGAGAAGCATAAGTCTCGGTATGAAGCTTACCAGCGTACCATCTCCATGGCAAGGTAGGCAATCTGCCACACCCTCCAGAATTTTACAGAATTGTTGAGTAGTTGAAGCCTTTCTTGTGTCGGAGATTGCAACTCCAGCATTCTCCATCTCGTCTTTACATCCAGAACAGAACAATGACATAATTGGTGGACCTTCATTAAGCATGAGAGCATAAGATATTTGGAATATCACTACTTAAAATGTCGACCAGTAGAAGCTCTACAAAGGATATTGTGTCAAATTTGCTAATAAGAATTACAAAATACCACATAATGACAAAAATAATCTCCTGCAACATTTTTGAAGAAGAGGTTGATGGCTCAATCACACTGTTCTCCACTTCAATTTTTGATCCACCCGAGATATTGTAAAGATTTATACAGCAAATCTAAATAAATGCAAATATATCTCTATCTGCCTGTGTGTCAAGAAGACTTAAAGGTACACATGCTATATACTCCAGGAGAGACATAATTGTACATATAGAAAGCACAACGATAAAAGATCAAAGGCAAATACAAAGACATTTAGAATTATTGTTCCAATTATCTGGTAGACAATATATTAGACTTCAAAATAGTTAAGTGGCAAGGAAAGGTTAAGATCCTAAATACTAGTATTATGATACTTTTATTAGCCATTGAACATAAAATCCACATCAATTGTAACTGACATATAGAGAGATATTAATAACAAAGCACCAGAAGAGACCAAGACTGTTGTGCTAGACAGAGCAAAGCAAACTTACAATTTAGTAGCAGATAGACTAGATGCACAGCTTGCTTTTGCACATGCAGGCCAGAATCCTTACTCAATAGTTGTGAAACATTATGAAAAATTACCACCTTTGCATATCTAAAACAAGCAAAGTTAATCATGATAAGTACTACTATAAAAATAATGTCCATCTAAGACTAGCACTTGCTTCAAATTAACAACAAATGCTCTTACCTCTCCCTTTCCAGATAAGCATTAGACCTCATCAGAATTATATTCATAATAGTAATTGCTTCAAGCCTCACAAGCTCTTCATGATGTCGAACAGTAATCTGCTGCATAAGTTCAAAGAGAGAAACCAAGTCTACCTCGGTACTTGACAATATAGAGCAGCGATCATGATCTTCTTTCTTGACGATGTTTTCAGGGTTAAAAGGTTTAATCACTGCATCTGAAGTCTCAATGGCATGGCAGTAAAACAGCCTATTGTTGTTTGAAGAGTTAGACCCGTGTGTCTGAGAACTTTTTCTTACAGATAGAGGCCCCTCAACCATCACATTGTCCCTGAATATAATACACTGGATTTATCAAATCAAAGCTCAAGCAGATATATAATGGACTAAAAAAGTGAGTCTACGTTTTGACGAAAATTTGCTTGGAGCTATAAATTAACATTTATAGCATACATAAGCAGAATTCTACCAGGAAGTATCAATTAAGAAATAAGTTGGAAAGCATAATGAATAAAGGAACCAGTCAGATGGTTGATAACAACGATAGATACAGTACTATAGCAAAACTGATGTCTGAACAAATTTATAACTTAAGAAAAGCACTACATACTTGATGAAAAAAAGTCACCCAGCATAACCAAGCTATGCACCAAAAAACTGTATGCTTAACTATTAAACTCAGGATACCAGAAAAAGAAAAATGATACTTGGGAGAGAGAAGCACACAGCATGCTGTAGTAATTAGTCAGCCACATGAGAGCGAGGAAGGGAGAGGGAACCCGGGGGGGGGGGGAAGGGTTTTAGTCTTTCTTCCATGTGTAATTTTTTTTAAATGCTTACATGTCAGCTAATCTAATGAAATCTTGAATTTTAAGAGTTTAAGGGGATAAGAGTAGAACATATTAGTATTGGTCATGGCCTAGTGACATGAATCAATAACGAGGTCTTAGATCTTAAAACGTGTTACTTAGCTATGCATTAACCATATTTGAACTGTATTTCTTATACTGAGAGCAATAAATGTTGTATAGTTGTACTCGCAATAAATATTATGAAACAAAGAAAGTGAAGGGAATACCTTTCCTCGGATCTTCTTTTCACACTTGACAAGTGACTTAAAACTACATGTAGTATATGCAGAGATCGATAAACAATAACAGCCTGCAGAAGATAGTTCACCAGATGACATAAGCAAATGCTATATAAAATTGAAGTAAAACAATCACATAATAATTCAAGATAAACGAAATTAATCTCCATACTAGTGCATCACACAATTTAATTTTTGGTCTGATTACGTGAGTTGCATATGAGAAGTTTATCTTCAAATTTCCACTCTTAGTTCACTTGACTAATTGAAATTTAGGCGTATAAACAGGAGAAGAAAAGTTCACTTAAGCTGGACATTTCTTTATGTCGGGATTTCGAAGTAGCTCTGAAAATAATTAATAGTTTAGAATGAAAAAAAATATTTGGTAACCCATAATCCTCTAACCAGATGTGTGATTGAATATGGGACTAAGGATGCATAAAATTCAGAGGTAGGAAACATTCTTTACAAGGGTCACCAAATCTAACATGCACAAAAGTTTACAGGCAGTGCAGGACTATTTATGATAATTTTTTATCCAAATTGTTGCAGCCTACATCGAAAAGACTTGATAGCCTCTTCAAACAAAACAAAACAAAAGTCCATGTTTCTTCTATTCTTTTCCTGTCTCAAACCACACTTTTGTGCCACTACACTGTCATTAAACAATTAATTTAACTGAAGTTGGTAAATAAGTTATCTTTTCGAATTAAATGCAAAAATTCAGTTCTAGACCTCACATTATCAAGGCGGCAGAGATCAATTAAAACTTGCAGCATTGTCTCCAACTCCACTAAACCATTAGTAATCTGCAAAATCAGTAAGGACTAGTTATTCATAAGCAGCTAGAAGAAAGCATATTATTTACATCATGGACATGATGTATAACAAGAATCATGAACTTAAACAAACCATATTACAATAAAGGAATAAGCAGTAACACCCTAGAGGATTATTTGATAAAGTACCATAGCTATTTAATAATAAATTTGCAATCCCTTTCATAAATACCTTTGTCAGCACAGAGTATAGACTAGATATTGTTGCAGCTTCAGTTGATTGAGAAAATTGTGTGGCCTGTGGCATAGGAACATCAGAATGGTTCCCAAGAGATTTCACTGTTATTTTGGAAGAGTTAAAGCCCAGGTATCCAAAAAGGACATGAAAGTCTGTTTCACAAGCCACAAACAGCTTTGATACCAAATTTCTTCCTGTGAGCTCGTCAGAAGTTGGGTTCCAGATACATAGCAACTTTCTTCTAAGTTGACAATTGGTAGATAGATCATTTTCAATTATCAAATTAACAGAATCAACAGCTGTCTCTGTCTGAACTCCTATAGCTTTACAAGATGGCAAACCTAACTTTCATCAGAAGCAGAAAGGAGATGACTAATTATATTTTATAACCAATTCTTTCGAAGAAAATGACCAGAAAGAGGTCTTACTCTTCAGTGGTTCTTGAACTGGATTGGCACCTTCATTAATCTGACAACCTCCTAGGCGATCTGAGAAGTTCTTACTCTTACATCCTAAAAGAGCTGCAGGATACTCCTGATTATTAACTCCAAATGGCCCCCCATTATGGATAGCGTCATGCATCACTCTAGCAAAGATAATGATATTAAGATACTTGTGAATGTGTGTATCTAATATTTATAAGATGTATTATGTTCAGTGCATGCTAATTATGTGATGCAAATGAAAAAGGTAAATAGTTGCTTAAAATTAGCATTACAATATAACTCTCTAAATCATTGCAATGCGGTTTAGGTATATTGTTAATAAAAGGAATGAGCTTTATTTCAAGTGGCAAAATATAACCCTCTAAATCCTGCCACGGTAGTAGCTGAAAGGAATAGATTTAAAGGTCAAGTATCAATGATTAGAGTCTCAAAGTATTCATTATAGTGCAATGATGAAAAGAAGTCAACTTACAGGTCAGTACTATCCCTGCACTGAACCTCGGCATCTTTAGCTCCAAGCCGTGAAAGGACAGATGTAAACTGTTCCTCTTTCTCATCCCTTTCTTTTTTTAGATTTAAACAATCTTTCTCCTGGAGTTGCAAAACAGTTCTTTATGTGTGCATAGCTAGCGCAATACTGGAAGGAGAAAAGAAAAAAGAAAATAAAAATGACCTTCACTGTGCTACATTATGGCCATGTTTGTTTCGGGGGATTATTGTCTCGGAATAATTATCCAGGTACAATAATCCCACATTGATAATATTACAATCCTTTATCCTATCCTGTGCTCGTTTTGAAGTATTAACTTTAGGATTAAACTATAATCCTTTAAAATTTTATATTCCTTTAAGTTATCATATCCAATGTTTGTTTTGAATAATACATGGGATTGGTTTTTATCCTTTAAATTTTGTAATCCTATGTTTGTTTTACACATGATTATAATCCTTTAAAAAATGACTTGCTAGAGAGTATTAAATAATACCTCCTCCAACCAAATACTAGAGGGGATTATAATCCTATCTTTTACTCCAAAAAAACAAACATGGAATTTTAATCCTATCTTTTACTCCAAAAAAAACAAACATTGGATTAGTATTTATAAGGATTATAATTGTTGGACTAATTCCAAATAAGTTTTCAGAAAACAAAAATGGGATTAAAAAATTTAAAGTATTATAATCCTTCCCATACTTAGAGCATCTCCAAGAGACTCCTAAGTCACTCTTAAAAATAATATAAAAAATATGGCTCCTAGTAAGTTAGTACATAAATTATCGTGTTATCTCCAACAATGTTCTTTATCTATGCTCCTTATTTATATTTTATTAATATCTTGAATTCCGCTATAGCATGTAGGTATTAAAAGAATTGAAGGGGATATAATGTTTTATTGATAAAAATTAGTTAAGAGTATGTGCTCTTAAAATTGAGGAGAGAAGAGGATCTTAAGCTTTTAAAGAGTCTCTTGGAGCTCAGAATTTGCCCATCTTCTCTATTTTTTGATTTAAGAGCTTGTATAAGGAGCTTGTTGGAGATGCTCTTAATACTATAAAACAATTATGGCCTATGTATATTGACAATCAACTCACTAATTTCAATACTCATGAAATGAAACCCCACACTTGTAAAAAAATGTTTTTATTTTTTTGACAAATCTCACCCAAAACTTCAGACTTGAGTAACATTTTTAGATGTTGCACATAAAATATCTAGAAGTGAACCGAATTATTGGAAATCTAAAGTACCTGCACGGCTGCACACTCAATACCCTCTACAACTTATGATAAAATTCCTAAAAAAATAAATTATTCTACTTTAATCAACACACATGCTCACAAAAGACATCAAGTATATTTTAAAAGCATAATTACTAGAATAAAAAATAAAATGACACGAGAGTCAAAATGTATAACAGACTTACCAGGTGAGTAATTTGTTTTGTGGCTCGCCCAAGTTCTCTCTGCAAGTAAAACAAATCACATACTTTAAATTTAGAGGGTAAAAGTCCTAATACAAAAATCCTGAACTACAAACACATTCGAAATTCACTATATAAACCTCCAAAATCCACTACATATTCAAAAAAATTCATATCAGATTCTGAAAACCTAAAAAATGGTTTATCATACAGAACTACACAAAACATCAAGAACACAAACAAGATTCACTAAAATACAAATTCACCTAGTTTCTATTCTAACTTACTTGTAATTAACCACACGTCCGTATAAACCTATATTAAACACAAATTTAAATCCCGAAAAGTAACGATACGGTTCGATTCAGCTACACCTACTTGGCAGTTTGCAGTGTATTCACAAACACAATTCAGTTAATAAACACAAATACAGGCAGAAATAAGAATCGCAAAGCAATTCACCTAGGTTAGAATATGCACATATATACACACGACTAGAATTCATCCAGTTTGTAGAAAGCTAACCTTTAATCGATCAATTTCTTGTTGTTTAGCATTAACAGCAACAATAGTATTATTAGGAGATGAGACAGTGACTTCACTAGCGCGGCTACTAGAAGGCGCATTAGAGAAATGATCGTATTGTTTGAGAGGCTTATCGTTGAATTTCTGAGATAAAAGAGGCGGCGGCGAGTGGCTGCGAGTGACGGTGGAATGTTGGGGGCGGAGTTGAGTGACTTGTTCTTCGGCTTGAATGAGTTGCTCCATTAATTCGTCTGTCCATTCTTCTAAATCAATGTCTCCCTCGCCGCCGTTCATTTCCCCAGCCCCAATTAGAGTGGAGGAGGACTCTGTGTGTGTGTGTGTGTGTGTTACTGTGTGGGCGACGCGGGGAGTTTTCCTTTTTTAGATGTTTTGCTTGGTGACACAATTCAAATTTGATCCGCACGCCCAAAACTTTTAAAAAAAAACATCCATTTTGTAAAATCCGACGGGTATGTTTTGAAAAAATTGAAATATAATTTCAAATATTTAAATATATAAATTTGTATTGAAAAAGTAATTTATTATATAATAAATTATATTTTGAAAAATTATTAGTATTTGGGGAGGAAAAATTACTATATCTAACCGTTTTGTATCCGGATAATTTTGGAATATTATTTTATTACCTTGAAACTATGTCCCATTAGTTAAAAGTGCAAGATTAATCTAATCATAATCGGACGGAATTTAATATTTTAAAAATATTTAATCTATTTTTATTTTATTTTTACTTAATATTTAATAAATATTTATCAAATCAAAAATTTTAATACTCATTCATATTAATTGAACTAACATTTTACCCGTGCTACGCACCGAACGGTTATTTTTTAAAATATAAAAAGTTTATATTTATTACATTTAAAATCATTAAATGTCCATTATCATTATTACAGTCTCCATATTCTATTTTTAAAATATTCGTATATACTCAACAACACTGCTTGACATACATGCATATTTTAATCCTGAGTAAAAAACTTGTGCCAATAACACCAATGTCCTCTATCTATCGAACTAATCGAAGATATACTTAAGATATAGGTTCATGTACACCGATCACGCCTGACATGGATATATTTATATCGATTACACTTCACATCCACAAATTTTTCAGCACCCTCTCCAGTCATGCCTTCCCACACCAACGCGTGGTAGAATGTGCTTATCCCAGCCAGATAGCCACGAGGTTAGTACGACGTATCCGACATATGCTTTGGTCAGATCTGAGCAAGCTTTTGGCAAATGCATGTATGTTAGTCATGTTTTCTTTACATGCTTGTTCAGTGTTACTGTTGATGAGGGGTGTTATTGAGCCAAACGATTCGCGAGCTACTCAAAATCGACTCTTGAATATTTGAATTTTGCTCGATAATAACCGACCCAAGCTCGAGATATTCGAATAGTTCACCAAGTCGAACTCGAGTTTCAAGTTAGTCAGTTCATGAGACTCGCGAGCCTAATTGAGCTTATATTAGTATATTATATTATTTATATATTATAACATAAATATTCAATATTTATATATTTTTACATATTTAATTGAGTAAAACTCAATTCGAACTTATCCATTTTAGCTTTTCTTAACATTTAGTAAAATCGATTTGTGTTTTGGAGACGAATTCGAACTTATCTAATTTTTGTCGAGCCGATCTTCGAACTTGAAAATTATGGATTA
>PHNY01046853.1:302-18276 GCA_003724115.2 Anethum foeniculum
TTTTAATTAATAAAGACTGATATTTGACATTGACAATAATATTCTTTTATATTATATATTAAATATTTTTTATCTTGAGTTTTGAATGATGGCTACATTATAGCCGATACAAAACAGGACTAGAAATCGAATTCGTAACGAAATTTAATTAGACAAAACTTGAAAATGATATTAAAATGATACGATAAACCCGACAAAAATTCAAAAACTTATTATCATTTACATTTAAGTAAAAAATTTATCCATTTTTAATTAAAATAAGGACAACTCTTGTATTAAATGAACTTTAAATTAATTAATCTAATAGGATTCTACTAAACAATATTAAAACAGTAATATTTTATTTGGTACTTACAATAATAATTGTATAGAATAAATTCATTTATAAACAATACTATACTAAAAAAAGCACCACTAATTAAAAATAAAATAATAACATTTCTTCTCTTTTTCAAATTTAATAATAAATCACAAAAATAAGAAAAGAAAAAAACATGTTTATAATGGAGACAAAAACATGTATATATGGATAAAGATTAGTGAAAAGCAAAGCTAGGGTTTTAGAAACACAAACAAAATGGAGACTTCTTTGAGATATGCCGGAGATTCCAAGATTCTCAGAATCCGTGCCAAACAGAAGATTCCCTTTGATTCTGAAACCCATCTTGAGGTATATTTATATCTGTATCTATATGTATCTATATATTGTAATTGTTAATTCACTGTAATGCCTTTGAAATCTTATCATTTTGTGTTGTGTATGTGGATTTTACCTCTTTTTTGTTGATAAAGTTGTTAAATTTATGGTAAAGATTTGATCTTTTTGATATTGTTTGTAACACCCTGGTCTCACATTCAAGAATGGTTGTTAAATTAAGTAAAAATTTGATCTTTTTGATATTTATTTGTAACACCCTGGTCTCACATTCAAGAATGGTTGTTAAATTAAGTAAAAATTTGATCTTTTTGATATTTATGAATTATTTATTCCTAGTCTCACAATGGTTGTTCAATCCAAAGTAAAAAATTTGATATTTTCGGGTTTTATACACCTTAATCCCGAGTTGAGGGATGTGTATATTTCGGAGATTTGGAATGGAATGGAATTGAATTACATGCCATTTTGATGTTTATGGAAAGTTTTGTTATGGTTGTTTGTGTGTTTATGTAAATTGGTGACAGCTTCATGGAGAGCTAGACACGAAGATTGGAGCTCCGAGTCACTTGAGTGGAATGATAAGGCACTTTTATCCAGATGTATGCTCTATTTCTATGTTTTGGACTTTTGGTATTTCTTGATGTGTTTCACTTGTTTGTTGGTTTTTTTTGATGTATTTGGTCAAATTTGTAGTTATCGGCTAGTCTTGGTCTCGGTGCGCAATATGATAAACGGCAGAAGCTACGTTATGTTGTTCGTGGAAAAAAGGAGTTTCCTGTGACAGCTGATGGGATGGTTAAGTTTCATGTCAAGGGGAGATGTGATATTGGTAAAGATTTTATACAGGTGCGTGGTTTGTGTATTAAATGTAATAGAGATGGATTTTGGAGATTTGCATTTTGTTAGTATTTTTACCTATTGTCATATTGAAATATATGCAAAATACTCTCTGCACTCCTTTTTCATGGTCCAAAAGTTCTACGACCATTGTTTGATGCGGAGTTTAGACATCCCTGTGCAGTGACACACTTAAGACTGAAGAATGCCTAGCAATGGAATAAGTTATGATGTATGTTTGATGCATTTTTACCGCTAAAGATTGTTTATATATAAAGGAAAATTATATAGCAAATTTGTAGTTTTAAGCATCTTTGCTAAATTTTGAAACCTCTCAGTTTCAACATGTCATGTACTGTGGAATGGAAGATTAAAATTTTGTAACAGAAGAAGAATAAAGTTGCACATGCTTTAGATTGGTGCATATTGGTATTTATTTTTTGTTTTATTTCATTACAAGTCCAGCAAGGACCCTAGGATTAATAAATTCAAATGTGAGTATAATAGTCAGAAATGATTCACTTTTCTGCTTCTTAAAAATGTTTTTACACAGAGGAATACCAAAGGGAGTGCTGAACTTACTTGGGACATACTTAATTTCCGGAAAGACCAGGATGTAAGATTGAAGATTGGCTATGAAGTTTCAGATAAGGTATCTTTCCTTCAGCTACTGTTTGTTTTTTATTGTCCTGATTAGGCTGATCAAACTAGTTGCAGGTCTTGTGCAATGAAATGTAGTTACTCTTCGTTGACTTTAAATATCAAAATGTAAATAGTTATTTTTTTTTTTGCTGTACCCAGCAAATCGTTCTAGCATATGGTACTCCACAAACGTACAAATTACATTTTGAGTTGTCAATCTTGTATAAATTTATCCCTAGAAGTACTGGGCTCAGTATTGCAAATTATACCTCATTTGGTACTGTGGAAGATAAAAGCTCCTGGAACATGGGACCTGATTGCTCGTCAAATAATAGTTACCTTTCTAATTATTACTAGTAACGATTGCCAATCATAGAAATTTGTGTAATATGTTCAAAAATAAAAGCTCCTGCAATATGGAATCCGATCGGTTAGGTGATTGTCAGCTTATATTATAGTATTGATTGCAAAACATACAACTTCGAAGTCCTTTGGTGGAAGATAGAAACTTTTAGAACATGTAAGCGACTGAATGAATTGTGGCTGGGTTAGTTTTTGTTCTAGATATTTTTCGATAATAGGATGCCCCCATATGTTGTTTATCAGTTATCTGCCTCATAGTGATAGTGAAGAATAATGCCTTATCAGTTTCGTGGATCAGACGGTATCTGCGTCACTATAATGTTAAAGACGCAGTAGCGAGTAGCGACTCATGTAACTTTCTTGTAAAATTAAGATCCATTTTAGGATTCCTGTACCTTTTTATGTCACAACTATAGTAAAACATAACTTTCAAGTGACTAGTGTGTATATGAACATTCAATTTTGATACGTTGGTATATATGTGTATCAACATTTGCATAAAATAATATCTCCTACTTTCAAGGTGATTGATCACAGCAAAAGCTCGATGTTTATATGCATGTTTTATTGATGAAGGTGCTTAAATAAGATTTATGTGCCCTGATTTGGGGTACTAAGTTGTATAGTGTAACGTTATAAAACCACCGAAATTATCTTAGCGTGAACATCTATTGCCTACCTTTCCGTGTCTCACTAAATTTCGTTATGTCATTGCAGATCCCGTATCTACAGATCAGAGAAAACAATTGGACATTCAACACTGATGTTAACGGCAAATGGAATGTGAGATACGATTTGTAATAGATGAAATGATTAATTTTTGTTGAGCTGAGGGCCTGTTTGCAGAATGTGTCTGCAATTCGTGCCTCGTTCTAGTTAATAACTATGAAATCGGCTCAGGAATCGTGATAACTATTCTTCTTTAGCTTTCGGAAAAATTGTTTGCTGTATTCATTCCTCAGAAACTAAAATAGAGAAAGCTGATCTTCAATGTGTATTTGTTATACACCGTCTTTTCGTGTGCTCAATTATCTTAGGCAAAGTAAATGTAATATTATAATAAAATAAGATAAGAAGATAAGATAAGGAAGAACACATAAATTGGGTATGCCAAGGGAATGCGTACAGCACTGCTGAAATCAACGGCACAAACAAATGGTGGTGTACGGACAATATACTTTTTCTGTTTCTTTTTCTAAAAATATGAGGGTTGAAATTAAATTATTATTAATAAATAATATTCTCTCCGTCCCACTTGATTCTTGACATTTCAAATAGAGTGTTCGGCACGCATTTTAAGGCTCTTATCTAGTATAGTTGCATAAATTATTTTAGAATTTTTTTTCTTCTGAATAAAAGTTAAATGTCTAAATTCTTATTAAAAAAAAAATTAAAATAAATTATAGAACTATGTTAGATAAAAGCTTTAAAATGCGTGTCAAACACTCTGTTTCAAATGTTAAGAATCTATTGGGGCAGAGGGAGTACGGCAATTAAATTGTATGGTAAACTAAAGCAATTAAATTGTATGGTAAACTAAAGCTACTTCTTGCTTTAGATATCCATTTTGTTTGGAGTAACGGATTAGTCACAATTTAGCTGGCCAAACTTAAATTTTGGTCCAACTATATGACACTTTATTTGATTATTCTATTAAAATAAATACATTAAAAAATAAAGAGAAATAAAGAAAAGGAGATGCAAAGGACAGAAAGAATGAATAAAGAATACAAATAGCTGGTAGAACCAAGTGCGAGAAAAACTAGCCAGATGACCGAGTGCTGGTGCCCCGGAACAAAGTAACTTATCTTGTTCCGGTTCGGGTTCCAAATTCAATTTTGATTTATTTTCGAGATTTATTAAAATATATACTCATTTGTAAGTTTATAAATTAAATTATTGAAAAATAAACTATTCAACATGAAAAATATACAAAATAAAATTACATAAAAATTATTGTACATTTTATGCGAGTTAACAATAAAGTACACGAAAAATATATGAAGCACAATTTTTAATTCGATATTTGTCATGTATATATTATACACAGCCAATTAACTTGATAACCATCCAAGGTCTAAAATTGCTATAATTAACACATCTGAGGGCTGTCTGGATCTGGGAATTCCAACCGGTTAAAGGGAATGGGAACGATATTTCAATAAAAAAATGTATTATAACCTCATTCACATTTTCATTAACTGGGTTGAAATCCCATGATCCAAACGGCCGTGCTCTGTATATACTTATCCGTTTCTTCGGTAAAAAATAAGTAGATATAATTAATCCATTTTATTAGTTGCTATAATTAATCCGTTTGCGTAGAATTTTCGTGTATGATTATGTTAATAAAAACATTCTCAGTTCCTAAGCTATTCTCAACCCCCCATCCTACCCCTCTCTCTTCTCTCTTCACACATTTCTCACTCTCTCCAGCTACTCTCTCTCGTTTTATCTCTCTCAATCTCTCTCGTTTTATCAATCTCTCTCTCTCTCAATCTCTCTCTCTATTCTCTTCGCTTTATCTTCATGACTCATCTACATAATAATTCCAGAAGGCTCCTCACCACAACCGACTCACCGGACTCCACCTCCGACGACTCCGCCGCCTCCGACTTCATCGTCATCCTCGCCGCTCTCCTCTGCGCCATCGTATGTCTCCTCGGCCTCATCGCCGTCGCTCGTTGCGCCTGGATTCGTCGCTTCTCCGGCAGAATCACCGGAACCTCAACCACTCCACCTCATCTCCATCCAAACAAAGGCCTCAACAACAAAATCCTCAAAAAAATCCCTAAATTCACCTACTCCGGCGAACACGCCGGAAAATACCTCGATTGCGCGATTTGCCTGACGGAGTTCGTCGCCGGAGATGTTCTCCGGTCGTTGCCGAAGTGCGGTCACGGATTCCACGTCGGATGTATTGACACGTGGCTGAAATCTCATTCTTCGTGTCCGTCGTGTAGACAGATACTTGTGGATAGTAGTTGCCGGAAATGTAGTGAATTGACGGTGCCGGAGATCACAATCGCCGGAATTGAGACGTCGGCGCCGAGACAAGATGATACGTATCGGTTCTTGCCTTGACATTTTAATTTAATTTAAATAATTTTCGTTTTTAATTTAAATTGTTATTGATATAATTAGCTAGGGTTACGTAGTTACAGCACACAGAAAAGAAATCAGTTAGAGGATGTCGATAGCTACATTTCACGTGTATGTATATATAGAAACTTTGTTGTTAATGTTTACGCAAGTAATTATATCCAAAATTTTCATTTTTTATTATTACTAACTAGTGTTCTAAAAATCGGTCGTTATTTGGATTCGGATGAGTACTAAAGTTATAGTCAATCAAATTCGGATATGAGAGACTATTTAGATGTTAAAAACGATTCGGATGAGTACTAAAGTTATAGTCAATCAAATTCGGATATGAGAGACTATTCAGATGTTAAAAATGAATATTCGGAAAATTGATTGATTATTCAAATTTTGAAAATGTAATATAATAAAATCAAATTGAATTTTGAATTTTATAACGTTATTATTGATAGATAAATTGAACTAGATGGAGATATAAATAGGGTGCGTTTGGAGGACGTTAGGTTAGGTTTATAATGGGACTGGGTCCTTGATAATTTTGAAATGGTTATATAGGATTATCAGATATCATATTTCCGTCTTCAATACAATTATGATGTTTGTTTTGTGTGGCAATCAATCAAACAGGCAGTTGTCATTATTTCTTCTTTACATATGGGTTTTTCTATTATATGTGAACGGGTATATCATACGTGCAGAAACTTATAAAATTAGGTCAATTTAATTGATGGAGTTTTTGTAAGTGCAGAGGGTGCTTATCATGTGCCCATGGATATATGGTAGAAAAAACTTATAAAATTAGGTCAATTTAATTGGTGGAGTTTTTGTAAGTGTCCATGGACATATAGTAGAAAAACCGTTTATATATATATAATTCGGTGTCCAGATCAATTTACACATACTTCAACTAATACTTCAACTAATTCGGAGAACTACTAGCACACTCGTATTCACCGAGCGTGGCAGTTCACTTATTTTCGTATCTTCGAGTACAAGCGAACATTTGAGCGGGGCAGAGTTGTCATTATTTTTTGAGTTTTACTATTTGCCAATATTTTCTAAACTTATACATTGAATCGTTTCTTAATTGTATAAAAAATGAATGATTTAGCAGTTGAACGAACGACCCAAAATGCTACCAGAAAGAATTTACCTAAAAGTAATAGTGATGATTAATTATAATTGATGGCGCTTAATATCACTCAGTGGACAGTGATACTCTACCATATTCTAGTATTGTATATAAATATCTTCTTGAAGCATATTATTTATTTTTGTTAGTATCACTAATCCATTTATTCCCTTTCCAGTTTTGTATATGTTAATCATGATTAAGCATATGCTTTACAGCTTAAGTCACTAAATTGCCACTAAATCTCAACTTATTATCAACATAAACAGTAGTGCCTCCGTGCTTTTGGATTCTTGGCACTTGCACTACTTTTGTTCAACTTGGTGAGTATTTTAATATTTTAGTAATTTTGAAATTTCAGTACCACTGTTTTTGCAACTCGATTAAACTGAAAATTTAATAATTTTTATATAAAAAATTACATTCCTAGCCTATGCATAACAGTGTAAGTGCAGTGTGCAACAATTGAAGTGTTCCTTGCAGTACACAGATATGTGGTTGAATTGAGAATATCTTCATCTTCTCATTTTAACCAACAAGCATATTCTGCAGTCTGCACCACTCTAATTGCACAAGAACTCTTTTCTTAGGATATTGTAAGGTATAGGCTTCTGATCTCATCAAAGAACACTGTAAATAGGATTATGGGAATTCTAATAATTACAGAAACCGCGGTCATTCTATAAGATGGTAATCGATGGCGGATCCAGGATTTTTAAACAAAAAAAACACGGGTCTCCTGGGCTCGTATCCGAGGAGGCCCCTACATATATCTGCCCTAATGAAAATGGAGGAGGCCCCTACAGATATATGTATCTGCCCTAGTGACAATGGAGCACATATGAATGAATATTTCAAGATATATAAAGAAGAAAAAACAAAGAAAACACGAATTTATTTCAAAGATAGAACTAATATAAAGATAAATTACTAGTATGAGATTAACTTTCAAACCGAAGTCCAAAATTTGTACGACAGGAGTGAGATTCCTAGCCTATTAGTTGAAGAACTGCTATGCATTTTCAATATTCCTAAATCACACTCCAGTTCTTGACAGCAAAGACCTGCACTGCCCAATCAGCAAAGAAGTCGTCGAATTACTGAAAAACAGTTCACTTGTCTTCAATTACTCTGTTTTAGCAGCGTCAGCTTGCCTTGCACCGATAGCAAAGAACTCTGTAATAACTTCCAGGGGCATGCCTTTGGTTTCTGGAACCTTTGCATACACGAAGAACCAGGAAATGACACATACAACCGCATATATGCCAAAGACGCCAGCTAGTCCAATCGAATTAAGCATCACAGGCAATGTGTAGGTCACAATGATGTCACAGATCCAGTACACAAGAGCACATATGGCAATGCAAATACCCCTAACTCTTGTCGGGAATATTTCTGAGCAGAGGATATTCGGGATCGGTCCATAGCCCATGACAAAGCAGCAAAAATAGATTATGACACAGATGGTCGATATGATTGCATGAAGAACAGTACCCATGTCGAACACATTACCGATGACTAGGACAACAAGTGAGACTATCAGCACAGGAATAGTCGTAAGCAGTAATGTCCTTCATTAAGTGGTAAAACAGCGCATTAATATCGTAATCATAAGGATAAAAACAATCAGCGGCTACTTAAAAATTCCAAATAGAATACAGGCAAGCTTATCACAATGAATTTGCTTTTATGAGGTAAATCAGCATCTAACAAGGCATTTAATGCCAAATAAAGAAGAGATCAAGACAGCCATATTAATGGTTTAAATATGTAAAATGAAACAATCTGGCATAAATTTTTAGTCATAACCCCATATATACAAGTTTATAGTGCTTTCTGTTTGTCTTAAGGTGTACTGATAAAACATATTTGAAACAATATATTCACGCGGACCTAAATTGATTCAAATTAATAATGAACATGTATGGTAGTGACATTTCAAAACACGAGAAATATAATACAAAGGCGAGATATTGGCTTGCCTTGTATATATATGGAACAACTTATGAGGAGTAACTAATAGCGAAAGCAACCCTTGTCGTGTTAAATACGTCAAAGAAGTCAACAATTTAAACATTCATCACTAGCGCCTGCCTTAATTTATTAGAAAATAAGACAACTGAGATCTCTATGTGATGTCTCTTCCTTTTAGGACATGCAAAGTTACCTATTACTGTACTGATGAATGGAGGCAATTTTTCGTAGGAGTTTTCTTTAGTAAATCAAAAAGATCAATGAAATGTTAACTATTTATTTGGATCAATGATGTATAGGAACGATTGAGCTACCATAGAGGACCTACTTTAGAGTAAGAATCAATTTTCAAAAATATTAATGACCTTTTAAGGAGTTCATTACGTAGGTATGAAAGAGATGAGAAAACCAAAAATCATATCACTTGATTTCCACCTTCACAGGTAGACAAACTCCGTGAAACAAAGTTGTACATTATTTTGTTTACCCAGAAGTAAAGAAAAGTTTTTTCAAAAAAAAAGTATCAATTAAAATAACTACAACCCCAAGAAGTTATATATAGCATCTTACAGCATCATTTTGCAAATTCTGCTATGTTTGGTTTTCAGAACATGTTTATATTTAAGTTCAGACCATGACAAGTTAGAAGATAAAGAACAGTATAAAGTTCAAATTAAAACTACTAACCTTCTGCCGGCAACATCAACAAATCTCATCGCTACAGCTATGCAAGGGAGCATTAACAAGGTTGTAAATGCACTAATAAGGAAAGATGCAGACTCAGAACCGATTCCTAAGCTAGAAAGAAGAACTTCAACACCTGCTTGCTCAAGAATTTGTGGTGTGTAGTACATCACCCCATTAATGCCGGAAAACTGCAGTCATTTTAACACACATAAGAATCGAAAAAGCAGATCTTTTTATTGGAAAATGAGCCTAGGCACTATTAATGGCTACAAGGGAAACAAATTTCAGGTAAACTTAGAGAATGGTGCTATCAGACTCAATAATATTCTCTTGTAGTAATGGCATGGTTCATAGAAGAAGATAGCAAAGTATCCTGAAAATAGATTGCAGAATCTTATATTCAGATTCAGTGAGCATGATTTACAATATGAAACAAAAGCAAGCAATAAGTTCTATTCGAGAAAATAAAAGGACAGGAAGTTTGTAAATAACCTATAAAACTACATTCAGAAAATTATAGAAACTGACACGGTAGCCGGTAAATTTTACCGAGTGAAAAGAAATAGGATTCACACACACAACAATTGTGGTAGTGCTGAGTAGGACAAGTACGTCTTGGAGTCCATTTAAGTAAAAAACAAAATAGAAGAGGAACGAAAATCAGTAATACTTCGTGAGGAAGGATATTAGGATTCAAAAAAAGGATTTCATACCTGTTGAAGGATTTGAATCCCAACCCCTACAATCAATGCACGCCTGACTCCTGGTTCAAGAAGAGCACTCCAACCCGCCCCTTGGGAGACAGTTTCAGATGGATGTACCATTGCTGGTCCAACTGGATGCTGATTCATAAGGTCCTTTGAATAGAGAGCAGTTTGGCTTACAAGAGCAGCAGCCTGTATGTATTCATTCTCTGGATTAATCTCACCGCCAGGAAGTGAAACAATAGACCCACGCCTGGACCCAGCAATCCCTTCCTCGTGCAAATAAATCCTGTTGAAACCTCCTTCTTTCTTTCCATCTTCACCTTGTCTCTCTGTCCATTTCCATGCCAACTGCCAGCCACCCCCAATGCCCATACTCTCTTCTCCTGTATTGCCTTGCAAGAGACTGCTATTGCGCCTAACACCAAGGACGCTGCCATGTGCACGCGGAGCACCCATGTCCTTCTCCATGCTTGTTGCTTGACGTGAAATCAATGGGCTCTGCAAGTTATCGTCCGAGTCTTCTCCACCAGCATCAGTTGTATAATCTTCACCTTCTCTCTGTAGGCTCTCTTCATCCCACTGTTCTTGTTTAGCATGAGGATCTGCCATGCTAAACATGCTGCCAAAATTCGGAAACAGCATGCTTCGCATACTTCCATTTTCTGGGAGCTTTTCATGGACACTGCCAAAGAGAGTCACAATAGGATCCACAAGGGGCATACCCTGGTTTACAAGACTTCCATGGCGTGATGCAAGACCAATAGTACTCTGTCCTGTGACAGGTTTGGCAACCCATGAGAGTCCTGCTTCAGGTCCGTACAATTTGATTTGCTCCTTTTCCACCTCTGGATCCTGATCCTCGGTAAGCTCATTGGCCGGGCCTATAATGTATTCTTCAATGGATGTATCACCACCAACTGCCAGACCTTCAACTAGCAAAGCCATCTCAGCTGTGAAAAAAAAAAAAACAACAAAGATTTAGCATGACGACTCTGCCAACAAACACAAAGTTAAGGAGTTAAGTTAACAAACATGGAAATATCTATTCTTAACAAGCAAATAGGGTATATGTTTCATTAAGATAATAAGAAAAAAATTCGATATTTGCAAATTCATCAAGATCATAAATCAGCGAAGCTGCAATATATTTCTAGAAATGTTGCTTTCAATCAAAAGTTGTGGTAAGTTATATAATAATTTAAACAATTACTTTAGATAACGAGCTACTCATAATAATATTTGCATTGTACATTTGCTTAAAAGCATTGAACATAAAGGATTAAAGCACAATGAACTGATACATCACACTGATGCACCCTTCAAAACTAAAGGATATAACAATTTGCAATTCTGAACATAAAATAAACTGTGTTGAGTTGTAAGGATGCTTTCATAATATTTCTAATTCCAAAAATGGAAAGTAACACAGTGGAAAGTAAGACTCCTCCGAAAATAGACATCGTTAGCATGAAAAATATAACCAATTGGGTGCCAAGACCTGCATGAAAAACGTACCTAACACGTAGCTTAAAAGGTAGGTCAGCGCTATATAGTAAAGCCAGATCTTAGCCACTAATAATATCAATTGGTTAAGGAAATAACTTAACAATGCAAATTTACCTGAAACATCTTCTCTGCCCCGCAGCTTCTGTAAGACTTGTTTAGCCTCGGTCATCTTTCCTTTACTCACAAGCCATCGAGGAGATTCAGGTAGATATAGTATAACTAGTAAGAAATATACAATAGAGGGGGCAGAAAGAACTCCTAGCATCAATCGCCAACTTGGTGAGTCCATGAGTGACATTCCAAAAACCATACAATACGCAAAAAACATTCCAGCAGAACCCAAAAATTGCGGTAGGGTGTTCAACAATCCCCTTATCTCAGATGGGGCAGTCTCAGATATGTAAAGTGGAACTAAAGTAACAGCCAAACCTACTCCGAATCCATCCAAAAGTCTTGCTACAAGCAGTGTATAAATGTTAGGAGACCATAACATTATCAAACCACTCACAAAATAAAACGTCGACGAAAGTATAAGCATTGGCCGTCTTCCAATCCGATCTGATATAGTCCCAGAGCACGTCGTAATTAATGTAGCACCAATAAGTGACATGGCAACAACAAGTCCTTCTGCAGTACTTCCCAGCTTAAGTTCTTTCTTCACGTAAACAACCGCCCCTACGATTTCATATTAAATTTCATTAAACACAGTCACTAATCTTCTCTCACTCTCTCTTTACTAAATCTAGCATAAATCAACACAACCAACAAAATGAACACACAAACAACAAACCCCAAGAACAAAATTCACCATAACACAAAATCTTGCCATAAAAATCAAATCTTTAACATAAACTCATACACAATCAAGAATGAATCAAAGAAATGTGTCACTAAAAATTCAAGATTCACATAAAGATTAATAAAAATGCTGAAGAGATCACATACCTGCAATAGTAGCATTATCCCAACCTTGTAACATGTTACCAATTGTGGCAACAATTGCCACAATAACAGCTCCATTCATCTTTACACCAATTCAACACTAAAGTTCCAAACTTTATATATAAATCACCTAAACAAAAAATACCCAGATCACAAAAACATTAAAAAGATCACTTCTTTGATTGGATCTGTATAAACACACACATACATCATTCAAGAACTCCCAATTCTGCTAAACAAAATAAAAATATACATACATGTTTGTATTAGTGCATAGGAGTAAGAAAGAGTGAAGAATTACCTGAGAAAAGATGGAGACTTTGGACAAAAAATGTGTAGTTTGTAGGCTCAACTTCAGTAGAGTATATAGAGAGAGTCTGTAAAGTGGGCTTGATGCAAGAAGCCTGTAATATATAATATAATATTAATATTAATTTAGAAAGGAATATAATAATATTATTGAGATAAAAGTGAAAATGATAGAAAGGGAGTTGTAATAATTAAATACTCCCTCCATCCCCGTTGGAGGTATACGTGCACTGTTTGCACGCATCCGTTGGATGTATACGTGCACTGTTTGCACGCATTTCGAAGTAGTTTCATAATTTTTTTTAAAATTTTACTCCCTCCGTCCCAGCAGGTTCTTTACGCTGGGGGAGGGAGTGTTTGACACGCATTTTAAGGCTTATAAAAAGTATAGTTCTATACATTTTTTTGAAAATTTTTTTTCTATATAAAAATATAATAGTTTAACTTTTATTTAGAAAAAAAAATTTAAATAAATTATGGAACTATATTTTCTAAGAGCCTTAAATTGCGTGTCGAGTGCACGGTTCCCAACGCAAAAAATCTGATGGGACAGAAGTAGTATTTTTTTAAATAAAAGTTTAAATATTAAATTTTTATTTAAAAAAAATTTAAAAAAAAGTTATGAAACTATACTTTAAATAAATCTTGAAAAGCGTGCCAAAAAATAACGTATAAAATTTAATTGAAAAAAAATTAATGGAAAGATGGGGTATGTACAACTTTGTATCTGAAATGAATATGTATTGCTAACAGCAAAGCATGGGATTTTTTTTGTCTGTGCTGACAAATATACCCTTTAATGGACGGACGACAATTATTTATTTTTAAAATAATTTGGATTCTCACCTGCTTGTACATTATATTAAATAAATTTTGAATCATAATGCATGTTAGAAAAAATAAAAACTAATAAAAAGATGTATACAATCTATCTATCTTCTAAATCTATTTATTCATGAGAATTAAGTTCCGAGATTATACTTACAATTAGCCGAGGTAATAGAAAAAAAAAATAATACAATAATGAGACATATAATATGTCATATATGCAATTAGATGTATTTATATTAAATTACTAACATATACTAATTGAAATGGGATATAATTTGATATAACTCTCATTTTACCTTACTTTGGTTTCTTTTTATATGATGGGGTTTTTTTTAATATGATTAGGACATTTAAGTCAAAATATTAAAAAAATATATTATCATATTTCTAGATTTTTTTTTTTGACGAAAATGTGAAAATTTTATTCATTCAAATCAACCCTCAATTGGAACAATCTCCTATCAAAAATATCAAAATACGATCATGATAACTATATGACGCCCTAACAAGCTCATGAGCAGCCGTATTGGCATACCGTTTTATAAAATACAATTGAATATTCTCAGCCATACCGTTTCATATTTCTAGATTTGAGTCCAGCGAACAATAAATATTTATATTATTATTTATATTTATATTATATTTATATTTATAAATGTACAAATAAACTTTAGAAATGTTATTACATTAGAGGATATTAGAGAAGTTTATATAATATTACTCGGATCGAGACTTTTTATCACTATGTAATTTAGAGGGGTTCTACTGTATTATATTTTATTATCTTCTATAATTTATTTTTTTAATAATGAAAAATATATACTAAACTCTAAACGATAAAATGAAAAATAAAAATAATACATGAATTACATTAATATAAAATGATATTACATAATATATCATCAGTGTTTTAAGCATTTTACATGTCATATTTAGTGAAAAAATACCGAGAACTATGTTATTTTACATTTATTTTATATTACATTATACAAAATTTGGTTTGAGATTATAAAAGTAAATGCTAATAAAATTTGTGTAATTGTATAATTTATTTACTTCTTAATGTCATTATATGTTGATAATGCAGTTAATTTGTTAGATTTCAAATATTTTCTGAGATGTTGAAAATATACATACAGTAATGATATAAATTTATGAAATAATACAATCAATTATGGATTTACTGTTTAATTTTAATATAATTGTATTATAATAATGACGTAAATCAGTTAGACTTTAAATGTTTTTTAAGACGTCGAAAATATGAGATAAAATAGCCGAATAAAATTTTACGAAATAATATCAAGAAGTTATATTTGCTCTAGGACTTAATAATCGATATTTCATATACTAGATCCCAACCTAGAATATATTTTTTTTTACAACATACTACCCTTCTTTTGATTAAATAGAAGAATTACCTTACAAACCAAAAGTTCTAACTTTTAATAGAAAAGTGGAAGACTGTAAAATTCTATTGCCAGATTTGATAATGGGAGAACACCAATTCAACAAAAAAACATGTCTTATGGATAAAATTTAATTTTAAATATTTCCCTAAAATCAGTATTCTTACACCATGATAGGTTTATCAGAAATTGATTAAATTTATGGGTTAATTGTTAAATAGATGATTTATCGGGTTCAAATGTATTAGTTTGGTCACTTATTACGAATTTGATTCAATTTAACCACTGATTTAAAATTTTCTATCAACTTAGTTACTGAAAAAGTAAAATTTTGTATCAACTCGGTCATTGAAAAATAATCTCATTAATACAATTTTTTAATTAATAACAAAATTGAGTCAAATTTGTAATAAGTGATTCAATTAATATACGTGAATTACCCTTGAATCTATTAAGTATTAACTAAAAAAATTGGTGCAAATCTTAATTCAAATATGGGAGATAAATTTACCACGTGATTTGGATATTAAGTGCCTGTTTGAGAAATCTTATTTGTCAGAAATAAGTTACTTATTTCTGAAAAAAGTACATCAAATTGTACTTTTTCCTGAAATAAGTTACTTATTTCTGACAATTTTTGCATATAAGAGATACTAAATCCTACTTAAATATTTAATTCTAAAAATCAATATGTAAATATGAAAAAAAAATTCAAAATAAGTCAATAAGTTGATAAGTGGCATGTTTACCAAAGAGACCCTAAGTTTCATGGGCCAGAAATCTTTAGCTGAGAAACAGCTCTTAAACTAGAAAATCATGAGAATAAAGCATATCGCAGAAACAGCTAATTTTGACCTTTTCTGATTTGTCTCGTATTTATTTATGTTTGATCGGACTCTGGAGTCGCATAATAGGGTGTGCAAGAAATAGTCATCCGGATCCCAAATTTAGAACACATTTAATTTCTTAGCAATTGGATGTACGAATGTTAGGGTGAGTATTCAAAAATCGAAAAACCAATCAGTTTAAATTTAAACGTATACTCGTTAGCACTCACATTCTCAAAACGAGTACTTTAAAAGGGGTACTACATATCTCAAAAGAATTTTTAAAAAAAAATTTGGATGACTTTATTTGTGGATCTTATATGAATGCACCGTACATATTATTTATGAGAAAGTAGCCAATTATATACTGACAACTCAACATTGGGGAACGGTTCAGAACCGTTTCGGGACTCTAACATTTCTCCTTAAAAAATACTCCCTCCGTCTCAATATACATGTCCTTTTTGACAAAAAAAATTATCCCAAATTACTTGTCCCTCTCTTCTTTCAATATAAGTTTAAGGACAATTTTTCAAAATTATTCTTTTACCATAATTTGACTTTGTAAAACTATACTATATTTTCACTTTTCAATATTTGAGTTTCTAAAACTACACTATATTTTCATTTTTTAATGTATTAAATGAGAGTATTTAATTGAAAATACCATCTAACCAATCATTTTCTTAATATGCGTTTTTTTCCCAAAAGGGACATGTATATTGGAACGGAGGGAGTAAATCAATTACTTGAACTTGGAAAGGTAATCGAGTAGAATCAATTTTTGAATATTATAACCTATCATTAGCATTTAGCATACATATTAGGACTCCCGCCATCTCATATTACGTGTCCTATTTTAAGTAGTCAAATTAACTCAACTTTGACCCATAATTAAGATAAATTTATGTATTATTATAAAATTTTGAAAAATACATTTTAAAGAGGATTATATATATATATATTCTAATGATATAAGTTTTAAAAATTATTTAATTATATATTAACGGTAATATGCAGTCAAAATTTAAATAATTTGACTATTGAGTAGTCAATACAGGACACATAATATGATATGGAGTGACTATATGTGTTCGGTCCTCAAACAATTTACAAATATTTATTACTCTACTTTACCCTTGTCTTACAAAATCTAAATACTGCCTTCAACATATTTGCAAATAATGTGGGCAAAAGCAAAACCATTCTAATAATTTGAAAGCAAGTAGGCCGACCAGATGACTTTAATATGTAGTAGTTTTCTTCCATAATTATCAACTTTTAGAAAATAAGGGGAAAAAAAAAAGATTTTCCTCATTGTTAAAATTAAAATTTATTAAACATACAACAACGACAAAATTTGACCTGTACTTGACTACTACTTGTTGCTTGAAGTTATTGGTGTGATTATTGTATATGTTCATAATTATCTTTCGGAAGCAACATCACAAATTTGTTTTCTTCCAGCTTTATGTGCTCGGCACTTCAAGGGGGCACTTTGCTGTTTCACAAATAAAACTGTAATGTCGGTGCCTACAAATTTTAACTGATTATATTAATACTAATACTTCCTCCGTGCCGAGCACGATTGGATAGCCCAAGTGGTTAAGGGCTTATTCTCTGTCGTCCCAGGTACTGGGTTTGACTCTGGCTCACCGCGAGAATTTCTGAGAACAGATACTCATTTGTAAGGCTATAAGCCATATTAGTCAAAAAAAAAATATTACTCATTTGTAAGGTGTTACGCCATATTTTCGTAGCCTCAATTATCTTCCAAATTTCCTAATATTCACCTAATCATAATTAATTTAATTCCTAAATTAATTATTTCCTCTCCCTGAAAAATGAGGAATAATCTTCAATCAATTACTGAAAATAACCCTTAACGATATCTTTCAAATCAGAAAAGGTATCACAATTTAACAAAATAAAATCGGCTAATTCCAATACATATCCCTTAAAAACCGCAAGGGATTAAATAACCACATCATCCTTTCACAGAACTGCGTTGGCTTGATCCTATAAATATAGGTACACAGGCATCTTGA